>CAEFZX010006030.1:0-10538 GCA_903066825.1 Alfaro cultratus | reverse complement strand
TAAAATGGCTTTTGCATGACACATTGTGGCAATTTTGATTTTATAGATCTTTCAATATAATCATATAATTACACTGAGAATACTAAGTGGTGTATTTACCTTAAATTCCTTGGTAACATGTTGAAGCCTAACCTCTAGAAATCAGCCTTTTCTTTGATGTTGATAAATATTTTGGGACATAATTCATAAAGACGGAAATTGTCTGTTGAAGTCGAGATGAAGTTAAAAATTTCTTTGCATGCGATAGTGACAACACATGCTTTGGTTCTCTAGTCCAGCTTGGGAAAATGTAGAAATATGTGTGCAACCAGGATTGGGTACTTGGTACTTCAAACAAATGCCATATAGGGCAAAGAAACATGCATCCACGTTCAGTTGTAGCAATCAAAAATAATTTTCCCCAGGCGCACAGTTTTACTCCACACCATCTTCATATTTGAGCAGGTTGGAATAAGGGCCCAAATGTTTAGAGGGTGATAACACAATCATCCCAGCATTGGTCTGGGGCTGTGTATCAGTTTATTAAAGTGGGATTAATTTCCCCCTTCTGCCCCCCTGGCTTGCACCAAAAATCCTCATCTTAATGAACATACTAAAAAGGTGGTGGGAATAAATCAGTGTGAAGCACTGAGGAATTTTTTCAGCACTAATACTTTTTTACTGTTTTACTGTCTCATGTCAAAATATGTGTTTAGTGCTTTTTTCCACCTGACATTAACACTGCATGTGAGCCAGATTCCAGACAACGTCTGACACAAAATAGGGAAATGAAGTCAAAATTATTTTAGAACTCGTTTAAATTCTTCTTGATTTTACATGCACATTTTAGGAAAATTCATAAAGTGATTACAGCTGTAACAGGGCTGCAGTTCAGCCAGAAGGCCTTGAGATCAAATCTTGGCCTTGAGTATTTCTGCATGGAATTTATATGTTCTCTCTGTCTGTGCATGGGTTGTTAAAAAACATGACTATATAAGGTTAATTAGTTGCTCCAAATTGCCCTTAGGTTTGTATGCGTGTGTGTGTGTGTGTGTGTGTGTGTGTGTGTGTGTGTGTGTGTGTGTGTGTGTGTGTGTGTGTGTGTGTGTGTGCGTGCGTGCGTGCGTGCGTGCGTGTGTGTGTGTGTGTGTGTGTGTGTTTATTGTTGCTTTGTCCTTTGTCCTTGTGTTGCTCTGCGATGGACTGACAACCTGTCCAGGGTGTTTCCTGCCTCTTGCCTCTTTTTTTTGCAAGTGAATTTTTTTTTGCTGCTGGCCAGTATAAAGCAAATTACATAATTGTATAAATTAGCAAGCCCCACATGGATTAGCCTGTTCAACAATGAATGTATGGATGAACTGAATTGAAACAGGACATAACTACGCCTACCAAAGCTAACCCAAGGTTTTCTTACCAAACAAGCCTTGTTCACCCAGTGAACTATTCTAGAGTCCATCTGACATTGAATTAAAAAAAAAAGTTTATTCCAGCACCCTATATATATGCATTCAAGTCACATAAATAAAACACCACCTTTTGTATTTTAGAAATTCAGTTTTAGCATGGTTGACTTAAAATTAATATTTCTTACGGATTTTATAAAAACTGGGTGGAAAAAAAAAACACAAGTATTGACTTTTATTTTCACTTCTTTAATTTTATAATTTATTTTAAGCAAAACTCACCTTCAAGTCGACTCTTTTTTGCTGATAAACTGTCTAAATAGGTTATTTAGGATTCTATCTTTTTGTTTTTCTAGAGATTAATTCTTGTAGTTCTGCATTATTTTGCCTAAAACCGTCTCGCTGCTGGTGAAACGGTTCTCGGGTAGTTGAATTTCCCCATCGGTTGCAGCGGTACGGCTCGGTACCACTTTGCTCCCTCCTCCCCACCACATCAGAGCTACAGCATGCTTACCTGTGGCATTCCTGGTAACCATCAGATGATTAACGATACTGACGTATCAATAAAATGATCGTGGAGCTTATTACCAAAATTGATCATTAAAACAGACTGCTCTGCACTTTCAGCCAATCTGACGTCAGGTAAGCATAGAAAACAAGCACGTGAACATGGAAGCTGGAATATCTTTTTTCACATATGGTTCTGCAAACACACAAATAGCTGCTGCAAGGAAAAAAAGAGATAAGAAAGAAAAACAAAAGAACCCGGTCATTCTTTTGTGTCTGCACTGAAAGAGCTGATGAACCACTCCGAATTGTTTACTGAAACAGTATATGCTGCTCACTTCATGAAAGAAGGCTGACAGTTTGTGAAGTGGCCCTATTGTTCCTTTAAGACAGAAGCGTGAATGGCTGTGCACAGACTCCCGCAACCTGACATGATTCAACTGGACAACAGCAAAACGGGGAGAGAAAAGCTTCTCTTCTCAGATGTGTCGGCTGGTCGGCATTTGTAATCTCCTTCCTTTAAATATCTACACCAGGGCATTGAGAAAACTGTTGAGTTTTGTTGCTTCTATTCAGACACGAGCAACAAAGAATCTGCTGCCAGTTTTTGGAGCACGCAGGTTTATGCACCAGTAGCAGCAAAAGATCCCAAAAACCATTTGACGACAACTTTTCAGAAGTGTTGCATTTGGTTTGGAAACATGAAATGGTTTAAGTTGATTAATAAAAGAAGTATTTGTTTAAATGCAAGTAAAAGTTACTGCAGACTGTGTATATTTTTAGAAGTGAGGCTTGTTTTAACTGCCAGAGGGACTATTGATAAAAATGAGCGTATTTTATTAGGCACATTTGTGTTGCAGGATGTTGAACAATCTCAACTGTCCCTTGAGAAAGAGATCCCTGACATCATTTTATTGATATTTTTTTTATTTATTTATTTAAAGTTGCTATTTCAAATAAATGTTTATTTCAAGTTTTTATTTTTAAATAAAAATAATGTTAACTTCTTTGATGGGCAGCGACCTGTCCAGGGTGTGCCCCGCCTCGCACCCATTGACCGCTGGAGATAGGCACCAGCAATCCTCCTGACCCCACTAGGGACGAGGTTGTATGACTATGGATGGACGGATAATGTTAACTTGAACAACTTTGGATCCTTTCTGGACAAAATCTTCTCTGGATTCATGAAGTAACACTCCTGGTCAGCTGTCCTGGACCAAATCATAGCTCAGGTTAAAGCATTATTTAGGGTTTTAGGTATTAAGTTGAAGTTCAAATAAAAAAAAAAAATAATGGAGATACACTGTAAGCCCTAACACAAATCTCACCGATTTAAACAGGGATGTTAAGTAAGTCCATTTGTCTTTTTGCTGGTTTCAGAAAGCCAAATGGAAGACGTGTCAGATGTAGAATCGGAACCTGATCTCCCTCTTAAAAGGAAGAAGCGCAGAAGTCGGACCACCTTCACAGCAGAGCAGCTTGAGGAGTTAGAAAAGGCTTTTGAAAGAACACACTATCCTGACATTTATACCAGAGAGGAACTGGCCCAGCGGACCAGGCTGACTGAGGCCAGGGTTCAGGTAATACACAGACACATCCAGGGCTTCAGATGGGGCCGGGCTGCTTCAGGAACATTGATCAATTAATTTTAACAAACAATTTAGGATAGCTTTTATTATCTCAAAATCAGAAACACAATTACATTTTCAAATGTAAAACTTAAAAACAAAATCACATTACAACAGTATAAAAACATTAAGTAGTGCACAGTATTTTATTTCTGTTTTGACGACAACCTTGACAGTTTTGTAATTATGTTTCTCAAGACATAAAAACTGTTGAGTGATTTTGGAGAATGAGGTGGACACCTCCATTTATATTTCACACTAGAACGTAGGCTGTTATTGTGATGGCTGAGAGAATGGATATAGTGTGTGAGAAAGAAGGTTTTTTTGCTGTGCCGTTTCGCTTTAGTGTTTGTTGTTAGAAGCACAGCTTATTTAAGATGGGACTGCGAATGCCTCTTGTTTCTTTTTGCTGACTTTCAAAAAGTCAGCAAGTTTAATTTTCTTTCTACTTTTCAATTGTATGTCACTTTGTGATGGTCTTTTGAATTAAATCGCAATGAAATATTTGTATGTTTGTGTTTATAATGTGACAAAACATGTAAAAGTTCAAAGGGTATAAATACTTTTGTACTGTATTTTTTGAAACAAGATGTAAAAGTGCTATTTCTGATCAGTAATCCGTCTCACACACAGTAAAACAATGTTTCATATGGATTATATGAATAAAGTTTAGAGTGTAAGTGGTTTTAGGTTAATATACACGTTAAGTCTCCATTTTAGATTAAAAGTAATATAACAAACCAGTGTAAAACGTGTGTATGAACGGCCTTTCAGAGGTATATAATGGCAAAGTAACTTAAGTGAGAAAACTCAAACTGGTGTGTGACTGGAACAGTCATAACCCAAGGCATTGTTCACTAGATATTCAACACACATTCATTCTTTCAAATGTTCTTGTTTTCAAGGTGTGGTTTAGCAATCGCAGAGCCAGGTGGCGCAAGCAAGCAGGAGCCAGTCAACTAGCGGCATTCAACAACCTCTTGCCCAATGGATTTTCCTCAACAGGGGTGTCGACATTTTCGACATATCAGCTTTCAGAATCAGGCTACTCCTCTCTGTCCCATGGTAAAGAACATCAAATGTCATCTCTCGTTCTTTCTGTAGAGGCTGGTTCGTTTCTGTTTACCTTAGGATTTGTGAAAGGAACATTTAGGTTTTTTATCGTTTTGCTCTGATTTCGATCTGTCAGTATTCTGAGTAATTTAAAGGGGTCAACAAATTGAAAGGATGAACTTGGTTCCCAGCCGTATTGGTTTGTATTGGAAGTCCTGGTGCTGGAAGAAATCTGTGCAAAACTGGAACGTCTTTTAGAATCTTTGTTGTGTTATTAAACCAACATTAAATATTAAAAGATATTAGGTTGTCTTAAGCTAACACTCACAATGAAACTTTTGGGACCATATTAATGGATTATTGACAGGTTCAGCCAAAATAAACAAAGTAAATTAAATTTTAACTAAGCATCTACACAAAAAGATGCTTTTTGTGTAGATGCTTACACAAAAAGGACCTACACAAAAAGCATCAGTAGAACTGATTTTTCATGAAGTTGTTGTTCAACAAAGACATGTAGTTTCTCTCATAGAGCAGAGTTTCCATTTGGAAGGCTCATCTTCAGTTGATCTTTGTGTTGACTCTTCATTTCACAACTTTCCACGTACTTTTCTCTGCCTTAGCAACTGAATATACTGTGCTTGTGTGACATAGCAAATTCATGTAAGTCTTAAACCAATTCAAAGTCAGTTCCAACTTGATGCAAGTTATAAAACAATTCATTCAAAAATCATTGCCTTATTCTAACTGGCTAAAGAGTTTTCTGTCTAAGGAAGCCCAGGAGATTTCATTGAGTCACTGACCAGCAGCATTCACTCCTCCTGGATCAGCAGGTAGTGTAGAGACTGTGGACAGTCAATTACATCGAGTCGTTGACTTTGCTGTAACCCCTCATACTAAGGATGTATGTAGCGACAGCAGACAACTCCCTTTCAACAGGAAGAAACTTCCAGCTGAACCTGGCATGAGAATAACATGGGGTTTGAGAAGATAGAGTATTCACAAAGAAAACGAAGAACCACCAATCCTGGAGGACTTTCTATGTTTTAAAATGCAGACATAATATTAGCATTAGCTCCATACCTATCAAGTTTTGGACTTGAGGAAACGGGAAATATTTATCCGTCTGCTGCTGCTGTCGGAGCAGGGGGTGGTGGGAGAGGTAGAGACTCCTTTGGTGGAAGACCAGCATCAGTGGGAGAGAGGTGGGTGGGTGAAGAAGACTACCCTAAAAGGAATGGGGAGTGGGTGAGTGATGTGCCATGTAATTACTAAAATGTGGGAAATTTATGGGAAAATACTAATACGGGAGCACGGGGGGCAGAGGGGTAAAATATGGTAGTTTCCCGGCCAAAACAGGAGAGTTGGCAAGTATGATTAGCTCCTTTTGTTGTTCCTTTTTCTAGGACACAGCTAAAAGCTCTCAGTTTTAAAGTATATAAGATGAAAGAGAGCACATAAAAGCTCAGACAGCCAATCTCCAGGAGAGAGTGGGTATTGGATTTGGAGTATAAGCCAAGCACAGTACAACTCGCTGCTACCAGCTTCACACTCCATATTTAAAGAGTAACTCTTTCAAAGGATAACCCAGCAATATATCTAGTGTTTCTTTATTAACAATGTGGAAGTCGAAAGCCAGATAGAGCGCTTAAATCTTTCCTTATTTAAGAATGAGAAATAGCTACATAGATGTTTTTGCCTTACGAATAACTTCTGTTGCTTATACACATATTGTTGTATGATCATTTTCAGAGAATGATGACACAGTTCATCGTCCACAACCACTTCCTCCATCCACTGTGCAGCAAATCGGTTTGTCCAATGCAGACAGCGGTCCTGCCTATGCTCTTTCCTCCAACTGCAATGGCTTCTCCAGTTATTCTGATTCCTTCGTGAGCTCTGCAGCTCAGAGCAATCCTGTTAACAGTGGACTTTCACAACAGGTAAGACCTTTTGGGTTATTACTGATTGGCTCCGTCTGATTAAGTATGTATACATATGTTTTTAACAACTTACAAGAAACTAAATTTTATTCAGAGAATTGCCTCAATCTGGTGATGGCAGGCTGAGCCTGTCTCCACTTAGCCTGGCATGCATTGTGCAGTTGAAAAAATGGCGGCCTCTGTAGGTGATAAACATAATAAAGATTTTTTTATATATATAGTTTTTTACGTATGACAACCAGCAACATTTAGGTCAATAGGTTAATAGGAATATGGCTGTATCTTATCTTGTTCTGTGTGTTTGTGTTTGGTAAGAGCTACCAGGCCATATCCTTCACTATATTGCCAAAGGTATTTGCTCACCCATCCAAATGATCAGAATCAGATGAACCAATCACTTCTATGGCCACAGGTGCATAAAATTAAGCCTCTGCAGACTGTCTCTGCATGCAAAATGTTGTGTGTCGATACTTGAGCATGTGAGCGAATACTTTTAATAATATAGTGAATTTTTCATGACAGTGTTAACTTGAATGCCAATAACTTCATGTTTGCATTCTATACATGATACTTGGTGCCATTTGTCAGCATTTAACCCTGTGTCTTTCATGGACAACACTAGTGACTAAACTTTTGTAGCAACTAACTATATGGGCTCTTTGGTCTCTTTTGTCATATGAGCTTTAAAACAGGTTCAGAGTTGTGATTTTCTCCAAAATGAAGTCACAAAAGGAGCTACTATTGCCATTAACATTTTTTCCTTTAACATAGAAAGCGTTGCTGAATCAGTGCTTCTGGTTTTCTGTATATCTGCTCTGTCTTCTCGAAACCCAGAAATCACAATGAACCTGTTGAAGGTTTCTTCCAGTTAAAGGGACGTTTTCCTTTCTGTGTCATAACATGCAAGGGCTAATTCATGGAAGGGCTAATTGCAAAGTCAATGATTTAATGTAATTAATGTAATCCACTGTCCACTGCCACTACATGCTTGCCTAGAAGGAATAAATGCTGCAAGGTATTGACTTGATCCAATCAGCTGGGTTTCCTTGGAAAGAAGACTTTCTTTTACCAATTCCAAAAATAAAATGAATCTGAAGGCACCACTTACCTTGTGTATTTTGCTGTGAGTGGTAATATTGTTTGGTAATAATACGCTTGATAACTCCTACACCTTGATATAAAAAGTTTGATGACAATCTTGAAGCACCTCTTCTTTCTGTTTGCAGGTTATGAGCATCATGAGTAATTCATGTCGTATTTCCTCAAAGCCACACCATGACTTCTCCCTGTCACCTCGCCCAAGGTCTTTGGACTCTTCTTTATCCAATATAATGGCCGCCAACGGCAGTCAACAGTCAGCTGAGGTCTCTGTTAAGATGGCGGAAAGCTTTCATTCATCCGAATCTTACTCCCCAACCACATACGGCACCACCAGCTATAGCATGGACCCAGTTGTGACAGCCGCCAGCTACCAGTACAGTCAGTATGGTCAGAGTGAGTGTTATTTTATTACATGTATTAAAGCTTTTAAAGCTGCAGTATGCAATGTTTATTAAAAAAAAGTGTTTTTTACGTGTTTATTTAAGCTGTCGCTATACAGTAGAATATGACAACGATGATCTATGGAAAGATTTGAGTTCTCTGCCTTGTTCTATGGTCATCTGTTGAAATATGCTGCTGCCAAACACTTTGTGTATGTGCTGCTCAGATCCTCCTTCTTTCTCTCTGCTATGCTACAGCTGGTTCACCTCAACGGGGTCAGCCATGAATGCTTAGGCTAGTTAGCATGGTAACTGATGGGGGCAGATAAACGGTTTTCCTGGAAAGTTGTTCCTCTACCATCAGCCCATTGATCAGTGCACACAAGATTGATTGACAGTGGTAAAACCTTCCAATAGTAGCTCAGGGAGGAGGTGATGGAGCTCGAACTATTCACAGATTAACTGTCTCATGCTATACTGTCATAACATGGCAACACTTTTAACAAATATGGAAAAACATATTTTTGTTAAAGTTACATACAACAGATTTAAAGAAATGATCTGTGTTTGTTCAGGGGCTGGTAATAAACGGACTTAAAAAATGACAAAGTTGATTCTCACAACTAATCTCAATTCTAAAACATAACAGTTCTTGAGAATTCAATTTGATTCAGTTTATTTATAAATGTCATTCAAGGTACTTGATGAAAAAAGTCCTTTCAATTCAATAATAAATACATTCCAATAGATCCTAGTTATCAAAATGTTAGTACAGTACTTCAATAAATTATTGTTCAAAGCAGGTTTAAAAGTTCCTATCTGAGGAAACTCCAAGAATTGTATTGAGTTATTGACGTGCAGCATTCACTCCTCCCAGACAAACACATTGCAACAATCGCTTGCTTATGTCGTTGACTTTACAGCAATCCCTAATATGGAGCATGCATGTAGCGACAGTAGAGAGGAAAAACTCACCTTTAACACAAAGAAATGTCCAGCAGAACCAGAACTGGGCTTAGCACAGGTATCCAACTGCCACGAAGGAGAGGACGGATCAGAATGCACAACAAGAAACAACAAGCATGTAGGATTATTTTTGATGTTCATGAAAGTAAAACATCAATAGCAGAAGAGGAAAAACGATTAGTTGATGGCAGCATTATCTCAGCTTGTTTATTCAGCGTGTTTATGGACTGTACAGGAAATCTGAATTGTACAGTGAAAATGAATGGCAAGAGTGCAGTGCCCTGTGGTGCACCTGTGCTGCTGAGCAACCTGTTTATACATTTGACCTTTCATTCTCACATTGTGATGCTGTTTGTCAGGTTTGTCAGCTTCCACTTTTGTCTTCTGGGGTTTCTGATAAAGAAGCTGACTTGTGTTAAATGCACTGGAGAAATCGAAGAAAGTTGTTCTCACAGTTCTGCTGTGTTTACATGACATTGGGTTTGGTACCAACAGAAAACCAACTGCAGGTGGGCAAATGGGAGTCTTTCTAACATCACCTGTAAACATGATGCTAAGATATTTAAACTTCTGGATCAGTAAAAGCCCCCAGCATGTGGGGAAATCCACAGTTTTTCCAATATTATTTCTATGGTTTTGTATAAAGTATCTTTAAAACAGTTACTATATTAGCACACTACTTTTGCATGATATATAATGTAACACTGTTTTAAACTGCACAGAAACAAGACAGGAATGTTTGAAGGAAGCAGTAAGCAGTTAAGCTCACACAGAAAGCTCTTTTTTCTGATAGCTGGTGTTAATTCTCAGCAAATATTTACTTAGTTATTGACGTTGCTCCTCCCAGGTTCAGCTGGTGATGCCTTCTCAGACAGAACGAGTGACAGTGGTGATATTATAGGATCTGTGTATGTTTGGGCATTTGGGAGGAGATAGGCAGCATCTTTCAGGTCAGAAAGAAAACTGTCACACCTTTGCTAAGAAGTTAAAAATAAATAAATGACATATATGCATGGGCAGGACTATCTGCCAAGATGCCATTTACCTAAAGAGCTGGTGGGGGGCAATATTTGTGTGTGTGGGAAGACGGATTGGGACAACGGAGGTGGGGTGGCTGGTAAGGGGGGAGGCGATTTGCGGAAGGGCTTAGTGACAGGGACCCTTTAAGAGAATGTTTTTCCTGCCAGCCAGGTTTATGCCTTAAATCCTCTGAGGAGGCAAACAGATAGTCCCTGCCTCTGAGATATAATGTGTTTACACACAAGCACAGTCATGTACATGTCAGTTATTTTACTCCTGTGGACTCTGATATCTTCTTTATAGCAAAGGTCACATGTCAGAGTAAAGTCCTGAAAATGATTGCAGAAATGCTAGCTTGGACTGGAGCTCAAAACCAGTTTATTAAATTCACAGTTTGAATACTCAAAATAGAGAGAAATAATAATGAAAAAAAATATTTAAATAAAATTTTTCTTTAATTTCTTAAAGATTTTATGATCGCACTATGGAAAAAGTATCTTGTTGACATGTAACTGTTGAGCTGATTGGAATTTCAATCCAATTCAGTTTATATATATA
>CAEFZX010006025.1:0-66716 GCA_903066825.1 Alfaro cultratus | reverse complement strand
TACCGTAGACATGAGCGCTTCCGGTTCCAGTGGTAAAAGGAAGAGCTACACCGTGGAGTATAAAAAAGCGATTGTCGAAGAATCTTGGGGCAAAACTGTAGTGGAGTTCTGCAAGGAGAAAATGTTGGATCACCGACTGGTCCAAAAATGGCGTGCAGAATACACTAACCTGAGTGAAAAAGTGGAGAGCGGAATGGCTAAAAAGCGCAAGATTGGATGTGGTCGGCAACCAATGTATACAGAGCTGGAAAGTCTGGTCAAGTCTGGAAAGTCTACCCCTTTTATAAAACTGTTTTGTGGTGAATACCATACTGTTCAGGTTATTAATAAATGTTAATTTTATGGTTAAAACAAAAATCGACATTTTTTTTCCAATATAAGACATACCCCGAAAGTAAGACATATTGGTACTTTTGGGGGTAAAAAGAATGTAAGACACTGTCTTACTTTCGGGGAAACACGGTATAAACACATGCGGCATGCAGAGATGTTGTTGGTCTTGAATGTTTCCTCTGTAAGTTGACTTTTGAGGAGTTTAGATAAGATGTCTTGCATTGTTCTCTGTTTATAAAACATCGCAATGGGTCTTGGATCAGTTTGTAGTTCCATGACTTTCACACAAACAGTCTTTACACGTTCTTGACTCATTTAAGTTAATATTTTATGTTTAAATCCCCACCTTTACATATGCAAAGCACAGACCATAAACTTCACCTTAAACCAGTGGTTCCCAAAGATTTTCTGGGCCCCCATATGGATTACAATAAAATCCCCCTAAAAAAAAAACCAAAACAAAAAAAATAAAAACAACTGGGCACATCGTTCAACCAGACATAAACCTATACACATATTTTGTTTTCAAACTTAAGAGCCCCTAAGCTCTTAAGTTTGCATTCCTGAAGTTTTTTTCACATTTCAGGTTGCACCAAAACAAATACAAAACATCTTTACAGTGAAACATTTTTGTGTAACTGTTTTTTTTTTTTCATTCATCCATACCGCTTCCCGCGCCCCTGCAATGGCACGTCACACCCCTAGGGGGCGCGCCCCACACTTTGGGCACCACTGTCTTAAACAAAGTAGTTTCCGTTTTTTTCCTTATGTTGTGCCGGATTATTGTGAGTCCATCAAAACGTTCTTCAAGCCTCACAAGTTTAATGTTTTTGGGAGGAAGTAAAACTGAGCCTAAGAATGATAATAAATCAGCCTTCTGAAGATTACGTGAAGACTAATGCCTAAAATAAAGTTCATATTTGTACAATCAGGTGTAATACTATGAACATTTACAGGAAAAGTGAATATTTATGAATATTTCTTCATTTTTAGATCTTTGTAGTTGATGTACATGAAGCAAATTAACATTTTATTCTTAAAGTTTGTGTTAGAAGAAAGAAAAACAGGAAGCAAACTTCTTTCAGCAGAACAACAAACAGTGTTAGAAAGCAAAACTAGCTAGCTAGCCAAATGACAGCAAATGTCATCTCAAAACACTAATCTCTTAATGTGCTAACAGCGTATTAGGCAGGTCCCCAAGCAGCTATAGAACAAGACATAAACATAAATAAAATATTTAAGGGCATTATAGAACATGTAAATTCTAAAATCGAAAAGAAATTGTGACTGACATAATTTGAATGGAAGCTAGCACTTTCACATTAGCTTCTGCTGAATATCACGCGGTAGTGCTTTAGCGTTAGCAGGACTATTCTTTATAGTGTTTTAGGATTAGCACAACTAACTTTCTACCACTGATTCCAATTGATTGTATTTATCAAACAGTGCTTTAAGTGTAGCTCATTATTCAAATTAGTGTAAAAAGTTGTATTGAGTCAATGACTTGCAACATTCACCCCTCCTGGATGAGCATGCAGGGACAGACAATCGCTTGTAATTCATCAGTATGATGAATTGCTATTGCATGATTGCAATTCATCATACTGAGCATCCATGTAGCGAGGAAACAAACTCCCACCTTCCCTCATTTCTTTTTAACCAAAAAGTTGCTCCGCATTGGGGTTTCTGCAAAGTCAATAACCAATGCAATTATCTGTCAAATGCCACCATATTCCTTATCTCATGGGAAGGATTACTGCAAGTCATTAACTTGATGCAATTGAAAGGTTTTCCTTACATAAAGAAATCATACTGGACCGTATGTCACTGAATCGAATCTGCTCATTGGTGTGAGTTTGATTTCTTCTCACTTTTGCATAGTTGGAAATGGAGTTGCCTTAAGAGGACATTTACGGTAAAATATGACATAGAAATAAAAAAATTAATAATGTTAATGAACAGAACGTGTTCCTTTTGAGGTTTTCTGTGTTCTTCCAACTAGAAGCAGAGCCTAAATAAGGCCCAAAACCTCCTGCAAGGACTATGAACACCTTCTAGCCAAAATAGCTGGAAAGTTTTGCTAGGAAAAGCAATGTCTAAGTTTTCATCCTGGAGCTGTTACTCCTGTGACTCAGTAGATGGCTGGAAAACTTTATTCTACCTTTCCAACCACAATATCTTCAGTCAACCAGATAAATCCTGACAAAGTAGTTTATTCAAAGCAGGTTTTTAGCATCAGCCTGCAATCTGAAGTAGTGAATTAAGACAGGTGGGTTACAGCTGATGGAAACTTTATCTGAATGTCTGCAGGAGAGCTGCTTTGCACCACCATCTTGTCCATGTCAAGGTGAATTCCCCATGGTGGCAATGGGATATAGTAGCAGGGCAGTGAATGCTTGTCTCTGGTGAACCAGCAAGTTCTATAAGGCATAAAGTTTCATATCATTGCGACAGCTGATTCGGATTATTACCATATGAGTCATTTTTGTCTCTAAACATTGGGGGAGCCATTCTCTGTTCAGCTTCTTGTCCTTGATTCTCCATTGCGAGTGTGTTTTACTTTCATGGTGTTCCTCTACTCTAGCTCCAAATGGAAAAAATATGTAAAATTTAATTTTTAATAAGGCTCATTTTTCCTGTTTCGACAAGTGTTTGGCTTTATAAAAACAGTCTTGCGCTGAGTTTGAGACAATAAAAAATGAGTTTATATCCTTTTTTAGCCTCCCTTCATTCTCTCTCGCATAACAGTAACAATCCAGATGAGAATTTGATCAGATTGGACTTTCTAGCACAAGACATCCTGTTGGGTTGCTACAAATACACACAAACCAACACAACCTTCAAACTGAGTCAATGTGCTTCACATGGTGCACAAATTGAGAGTTGTTTGGACAGACGGTCCATGTTAGAGGGAAGACTTAAGGGTACCTTGTGCAGCTGGCAGGTATGTAGCCGTTGATCTACTTGGGCCACACACACACTCAAAGACTCTCATCATTTTTATCCTCTCTAAGAGGCAGAGAGAAGTGAAAAAATAACACCCAGCCACAGGAGAGAGGCACAGACTATAGAAATGAAGACAAAACATTTAATGCAAACATAATTTCAATAGTGTAAACAACAAAAGATCAAACAAATTATTTATTTTTCTCAAGCCTGACACAGAGAGACACATTCAGCAGAAGCAGATTAGCAGATTAGGAACTCATGTTGAAGGTTTGCCATGATTGAATCCTGGATAAGAACATGAAATAATCCCTACATCAATAGAAACAATAGAAACTGCAATGTGGTCTCGCTCACAAAGCTACATCTACACTCTAAAATTAGCCTGTTTTTCAGCTCGTCCTGCGTACAAATTAAATTTTAAAACCAAAGTACTTTAACTTGAACTCTTTGGGGTTCATTTTTCAAAATCAGATTTTCACCATGTTATTCATTCATAAATGTCTGTTTCAAACTAACTAATTAGGAAACCAAATATTTACTTTACAAACTTAAATATGAAGTTAGCAAACAAATACGATGAATATTTAGCTTAAAAACCATTTAGCTAAATATTTCGTTTACAAAATATTTGTCTCCAAATGGAATGTTTAGCTAGTAAGCTAAATATTTAGTTGCAAACTAAATATTTGTTAATTAAATAATTAATTTGAATCTGGCTGTTAATTAATTGTAAATTGTATACTTACCTTGTTAATTGAAGATTTAGTTTTGAGCTAAATATTCAGCTTGTAAAACTAAATAGTTAGCTTGCTAATTAAATATTTAATTTTAAACTGACATTTGTAAGTACGACAGTAAAAGTATTGTATGACTTTTTAAAAAAAAAACTGCCATTTTTTTCTCTTAAGACAAATTATTATTTTTGACTGTAATTTTACAGTCAAATTTACCATCAGTTCTGTTTATTTCAATTATTGACATCCTGGTGCAGAATGTTTTGGAGTTTTAAGTGGCTAAGAGGGTCATTAAAGTCCCTAAGTGCAGCAATTTGTTTTTGATGATGTTCAAGTTCTAAGATTTAAAGACGTTTCACGCGATTTCACGCAAGCTAGAAACGCTCTAGTGTTATAATAAAAGCAGAAAATATTGAGTTGGGTTTATTTCCCTTGATAGACAGCACAGACAAAGAATGTTTCAAGCAACCAATGTTGAGGAAATTTATTAAAAATTCCTGCTGGATTCTGCTGTCTGGGTGGCTTGTGCCATAATCTCCAACATGAGGTGATGTGGAGCACGTCCAACACAAATGAACTCTCAGACAATAGCTCGCCTTGGTAGGTAATGTCCTGACTCCGTTCACCAACACACTGCTTTTCTCCCTCCACAATAATCATTGCATGAAGTATGTGAGAAAATACCACCAGTAATCTGACAGTGAGCTGCATTATAAAGAGAAATGGAGGCTATTTTTTTTAGGTCACAACCTTGCATGATGGGCTACACAGTCTTTTACTTTGCCAAGCGAAATTGGGCTGCCACTAAATGTTAGAAATGTTAGAATAAACTTTTATTTGCACATACAAACAGTGCAAAAACCATAAAAAAAGCAGCTGACCCCATAGTGTCATGTTCTGTGTTTCTCTGTGTGTTTATTTTAAGTTTTCTGTGTATTTATTTTCGTGTCTCTGTGTCCTTTGTCCGCTCCGTGCTTCTCTGTGTGTTCATTTTGAGTTTGCTGTGTTTATTTTCTTGTTCTCTTTTAGTCTCCCGTTTGTCCCGTCCTCCCTTGATTGTTCCCAGGTGTGTCTCGTTCCCTGATTACCTCTTGTGTATTTAGTCTCATCTGTGTGTCAGCGTCTTTGTCAGGTCCTTGTCTGATGTTTTCTGTCCTCCCGTTTGACCAGTTGCTACCGGCATTGAGCCCTGGCTTCTGCTCAGTTGTGCTGCCTGGCCGAGGATTTACTGTGGACTGTGTTTTGGATTATTTGTCATCATTAAATCATCTTCATTCATCTTACCTGGGTCTCCTAGCGTCTCCCTCACCACCTCACCACACCGTTCCCTGACAGATAGTCTTATCAGGCCGTCTCTACCAGGACATTACAAAGTTGATAGCAAGTCAGAATAAAAATAGGAAAGGTCAAATGCAACACAAATTTATGAGAAGCAATCAAAATCACATACTATTTGAAATTAATTTTTAAATGTCTTCTCAAAGAATGAATGCCACTGGTGGATTGAAAAGCTGGTGATAGGTTCTACCAAAGTAAGGCGTAACCTACCCTCTACTTTGTTTAGCTGCTCCTCTGCCTAATGGACAATAGCTGCATTTCCATTACAAATATGTACAAGTCTTTGACTATATTCTGCTAATGTCAAAACATGCAGTGTTTCTATTAAAGAAATGGAAATAAAATCACACCTGAATTAGCTTGTTCACATGACAAGTCATCAAAAATATTGGCAGTTACATAAGATTTATTCATAATTCAGCAGTGGTGGCGCTAGAGCTCATCTATCATTCATCAGAGTCTCATTCAGGTGTTGGCGCGACAAGCCCCGCCTACTTGGGAGCAGCTACATAAGCGCCGTTTTGGGGAATTGTATTCTGTAATTTTACAAAAGAGCTATGGATTCAACAGTTTCGAATGATACACAACTTTTTATAGACTATGCAATGCTAAGAGGGCTCTGGTAGGGCCAGCTGCACATTATCTGAAAAAACTAAAACAAACCATCATCCTCCTACAACTTCCTTTCGTTGTCTTTGTAATTTTCATCAGTAGCAATGTCCAGGTGTTGTTGAGTCGTGTGATGTGATAAGTGTTTCCATTGCAGTTTTGCAAAACAATGTCTGAAAAGTCACCTCATCATAGCGCAAAAACTTAATTTAAAAACATGAGTTTTTTTTTTTTAAATGGGCATATTTCCATTAAATACATTTATTTTTGTTATTTCAATTTCTGTAATGTTATGGTTAGTGGAAATGCTGCTGGTGTCTCATTGAATAAGTGTAAATATCACACTTTAATTTTTTTTTTTAGAAAACCTATCGGTAAATCATTAGCTAAATGTACAGACTTGTACGTAAGAGATATGAAAAGTTCACATTAAACATAGTCAAGTTAAATGGATATTTCCCGACTATCTTGAAGAAATTACAAAAAGTCATTTTAAAAAGAGTGCAGTCTAAGCTGAAGGTGAACACTCACTAAGTCTCCGTCTACAATGTAATTGTTCAGTTTGACATTTCAAAAATAAATTAATTAAAAATTGTTCTTTTTTTTTCATTCAAAAAAAAAAGAAAAATCTTAAGTTTTGCTATTGGATGAGGTGGATTTTTGGGTGTACTGGAATTGGTTTATCTCACAAAACTGCAATGGAAATACTTTTTTTCTTCCATCCCTTGACTTACATGATCAACAGCCAGATGTTTCCACTGGCCCAATCCACAAAGAAGAATACAACAGGAAGTGGTAGGAGAATGATGGAGCATTTTTCTTTTGGTGACTTGCATATGATTTTGATTGTGAGTCTTATTTATTTGAAACACCACAAATTGCAAAGTTTTTTTCCAACAGCGGAATATGCACAAAGTTTTGTGTACATTTATAATGGAAACACAGCTAGTATTCCCTTGGTTCATATGTTGGTTCCATCCTGCTCTCCCAGGCTGGCTAAAAGTCTTATTTGGAGGTAAATGTGTGCGCCTGATCAGGGATGTGTTGGTGGCCTGGGTGGCCTCCCAGAGAACCTGCATGTGAGCCCAATACAGCGCGCTTAGTCCTAATTTGGCCTGACAGCTCATGACTGCGGCTCGGCTGCTGGCATTTATGAAGGGGGGTCTCGGCTTACCTCTGGGGCTGGCAGGGTGGCAGAGATGGAGTATTGGGGTTCAAAGAAACCTCCAACAGTAGCAGAGATAAAGAGGGGCTACACTATAAACTCAACCAATCCTTTCACAACGCCTTGGGACAAAGAGGAAAGCTGAGGTGTAGCATTTCACCACCTAATTAGACTTCTAATGTAGTGTGAAATGAACTGAAAAGTCAATGTTTCCATTGAAATCCAGGCAATCTTTACTATATTTTTCAACGTTCCACTGAGAAGCATCGTTTTCCTTCACACAAGGTATGACAATGATGTTGTGTGGTGCCTCTAAGGTCCCCTTCTTCTGCCAGTAAAAACAAGTGCTATATAATTACTCACTTTCAACTCCCAAATCATCTCTATAGTGCTTAACACACTGACTCCAAGGCTGCTTCAGAAAAAAACAACTGCACACACTCTGGATGTCATCCCCTTGTGAACTCTCATTCACTTACAATAGCTTCCAGCTGTCTCTTTGGGACTCCAAAGGGGATAGTTTTCAAACCTGAAACCTTTCTGTTGATTAGCAAGGCCTGATTCCAGAGGGAATCTAAACCAAAGTATTCAGAAAGGAAATAAGCCTTAATAGGATGATAGGGGTTATACAACAGCTATAATCATAGCTAGCTTTGTTTGTTGCAATTTCCATCCATCCATTTTCTAACACCCTTGTCCCTAACGGGTTCGGGAGGGGTGTTGGTGCCTATCTCCGGTCGAGAGGCGGGGTACACCCTGGACAGGTCGCCAGTCTGTCGCAGGGCAACACAGAGTCAGACGGGACAGACAGCCATGCACACACACACACACACACACACACACACCCAGGGAGAATTTAGAGAAACCAATTAACCTGACAGTCATGTTTTTGGATTGTGGGAGGAAGCCGGAGTACCCGAAGAGAAGACCCCCGGCTGGGAATCGAACCCCGGACCTTCTTGCTGCAAGGCAACAGTGCTACCAACTGTGCAGCCCACTTGTTGCAATTTAATGTTTGCTTTGCCCTCTCCCATAGTTTCTAAAGGAAAGAATTAAGTACATTGAATTTGTAAATTCTGTTCATATATTCCATTTTTACATCAAATCAAATCAAATTTTATTTGTATACCACACATTTCAGCAGCAAGGCATTTCAAAGTGCTTTACATCATATCAAAAACAGAAACATAATACAGCATAAAATCAACAGTAAAAACAATAAAAACAAGAATAAAAACATGACATTTAGTCAAGTTCCATCAATAAATTTATAATTGAGAATGTTTCAAATAAAATCATAGTTTTTTTGTTTTTTTTTGTCGAATTTGCATCCATAAAAGGTTTACCGATTACACTCTTATTGTGTTATGTGGAACAAAATACCTATTGCTATTTTTATTCCCACTCACGCTCACAATCACACAGTTTAAAACGATGTCATTAACTTTGTAATTGATTACGTTTCAAATACAATCTTAAACAGGTGGGTTTTTAGTTGAGATTTAAAAGAAACTAGTGTTTCAGCTGTTTTACAGTTTTCTGGGAGTTTGTTCCAAATTTGTGGTGCATAGATGCTGAATGCTGCTACCCCTCATTTGGTTCTGGTTCTGGGGATGCAGAGCAGACCAGAACCGGAAGATCTTAGAGGTCTGGAAGGTTGATACAACAACAGATCTTTAATGTATTGTGGTGCTAAGCCATTCAGTGATTTATAAACTAACAACAATATTTTAAAGTTTATTCTTTGAGCTACGGGGAGCCAGTGGAGAGACTTTAAAACTGGTGTTATGTGCTCTATCTTCCTGGTTTTAGTGAGAACGCGAGCTGCAGCATTCTGGATCAGCTGTAGCTGTTTGATTGATTTGTTGGACAGACCTGTGAAGACGCTGTTGCAGTAATCAATGCGACTGAAGATAAACGCACGGATGAGTTTCTCTAGGTCTTGCTGAGACATTAGTCCTTTAATTACATATTTATAGTTGGACCTTAAGGTAAGTTGAATTATTTAGAGTTATAAACAAAGGATTTGAATGCATTCTATTATTCATGTAAACTGTGAGACTTTTTTCAAGAACCTATAAACAAGTGTGAAGAGATTGTTAAAAGGTTTGATAACATGAGTTTCTTTTGATATTCTTTGACCTTCAGAATGACTAAATCGTAACTCTTCCTCTCACTATCAAGCAGAAGTGGGAAGAAAACACAAAATTATATTCGAGTAAGAGTAGCACTACTTCAGCATATTTTTCAAAGTAAAAAGTAAAAAGTAGCCGTCCTAGAAATTAATCAAGAGCAAAAAAAGTATTTGGTAAAAAGTCTACTCAAGTATTGAGTAACTGATCAAATTATCATTTAATATTTAAAAATTACATTATCAAATCGATCACAATATAAGGGCAAGTGGAAGTTTTGGTATCTTAAGGATGACAATGATTCATATAAGTTACAAAAATGAACAAAATCAGGCAAACAAAAATTTTTCCAAATCAGTATCTTTCAATAAAAACGTATGAAACTTTAACAAAAAACTCCAGCTGTGTCTTTTTATTGTGATTTTTTTGGTTAAAACATGCTTGTTCTTCATTCAGAGGGTAGGTAATCCAGAAATATTAAAAGTAGTCTTCATAATAAAATTACTAAAGTAAAAAGTACAGTGTAGTAAAAATACTCAAAGTATTTTATTTTTTTTAAAAAGTTACTCAAGTAAACATAGTTGAGTAAATGTAATTAGTTACTACCCAACTCTGCCCTTAAGATAGATCTGTGGACAAGTGTAAACATTAAAATATATACTTAGTGCAAAACTATATTTTTGCACTAAATAGAACTACTTTGGTGTTGTTTATTAAGTATGAATAAAGGTAGAATCACGGCGTGCCATTGGGCTACTTTTGTCAACATTTGCACGATTCTGTAGCTCATATTTTGGATTACTGCAACTTCTTCTCCAGTGTGTAGGCTGAGTTTTATATTACTGTATAACCACTGGACAGTAGTTCACAGTTGCTGAGATATTATACATCCAAATGATCCATCAGTGGATGAGTCTGAAATTTCTCCGACCTGATCCAGAAGAGACAGAAGTTATTGTTTTTGGTCCCAAAAGAATGCAATGTTAGACAGCAAATTAAACTAGACTCCATGGGGATGAAGTGGTAGGAGTTGTCATGGACTCAAAGTTGAATTTTAACAACCAAATAAAGACTTTAGTGAATAAAGAGTTTCTTCAAAGGCATGAACTGGCTCAGGGAACTTAACGTGGAACAAGGAAATGAAAACAAAGAATCTGGCAGAAAATGAGACTTAAATACTAGCGACTTCTGACAAGATGCAGGTGGTTGATTACAAACAGGGAGAAAAGACAAACAAGAATACTGTGGAAAGATGAGTAATAAACAGGAACCGAATCCTTTCAAGAAGCTAAACTAACATGCACATTTTATTGCAATTCACTCAGTATATTGCAGAAGTATGCGACTGCCATTTTCAGGAAAGAAAAATAAACATTGATGTCATTTTTAATCAAAGCAGGTACAAAATGTCTCCCTGGCAGGTACAGATTGACAGACAGCTCCATTTTCTACTTGAACAGAATGGTACAGAATAACCAAGCTAAAAAAATACATGAAAAAAACAAAAGGCTGAAATGTGCATTAAGAGGAGGCTACATAGATCTGAGGGATGTTCTGCGGTATATTGAATATGGTGTCAGGTCTGTGTAATGAAGTTGCTGCATCCACCACTTAACCATCGCAGATTTCACCTTAGTCTAATTTTAACCACTGAGAAAACATTTGCCATGCAGAAATTTGAGCTAAGCCAAATACGAACATTACTTTAATACTGGAAGTTACATGTGGACAGGAAATACTGAGTGACATTTTGAAAGATTCCCAAGTTAACGTAAAACTCTCCTCTGGTTTGAAAGCGTTAATTGGTCCATTTAAAAATATTAGCGCATGTTAGGAGCATACAGCTGGGCTTCATAAAGAAAAAAAAAAAAAATACTGATATTAATAGCAAGTGAACCACAAGAAAATATCACTGGAAGGGAAGGGTGTGGTCAGGCAGGTCTGTGGGGGTGAGGTCTGGGTTTCTGATTGTGGCTGAAGGAATGATAGAGCTAGGCCTTTGGTTGAGTCAGATATAATAATAATAATAATAATTAATAATTAATAAAAGAGCAAGGTTTTATTCAGAATGAGGCCCTGGTTCTCAACCTAAAGAGGCGAATTCAGTCATCTTTGAATGAAAAATTGATGCTGCTCCGTCATGCAGCTGTTAATGTGATAATTAAGGAGCTTGTTGATTGTTTATATACATTTTGAATCCCACACTGAACTCTATTTTGACCATTTCTCTATCCAGTTCTGGTATGACTCCGCCATCTTTGTTTCTGTAGCAGCTGACTTTGCTTAAGGATGACCAGTGGCGCCCTCCTCTGGATGGCAGCCAAACTGCAACACTAAAAGAATGTCTAGGCCAGTGTTTCTCAAACTGTGGTCCCTGGACCACTGAAGGTCCGTGGGCGCCACGTAGGTGTCCACAAGGTACTGCATGTAAACAACCGTTTATTTACCGTGACAGTTAAATTACAAAGCATTGTGCTCAAATATAATAATGGCTAAATGGGTTAAGACTGTGTCACTGAAAACAGTGGAAAGTTTGTCAGGGTGAGTTGCAGAACTTTTGTCTATTACAATACAAAATGTTTGTTTTTGCCAAAGCAACTCAAGTCTTTTTTTTTTTTTTTACTCTGTTTCTAAATTACAAACAGCTCTAAAACATTATTAGAGGACAACAACATTTGTAGCAGAGATTTTTTTTTAATTTCATGTTGTAGATTAAAATGTGTTATTGTGTGAGCAATTTCAAATTAGGTGGTTTGTTAAATGGAGTATGTGGTCCTCGGCCTGAAAGCAGACATTATTAATTAAGTGATTGGAACCAATTTTAATCAAATTAACCATTGATTGACAACCGTAAGTTGTAAGTTGCATAAGTTGCGTTGTACAGGTTAATAAAAGTAATAGAAGATCTCCCACATTTTATTATTTTACAGGTGTTTTCAGAGTGGCCATCCAAATGATCTGCTCTGTCACATCAAACCCTCTAAACATTCACATATTTCATGTTTTTCTTTAGCAACAGTAGTGCAATTTTTATTGGCATTCTGTTTGTTAGCTATATGGTGTTACGTTGTTCGCTGTGGCCCCGCATTGTGCTGATCTGCATGTTTGTTTTACCAAAGGTTTCAAGTCCCAGTGCTATCCTCATTATATGTCCTAGCCTTGGAGCTGCTTAAGGAGGGCAGTGGGTTGTTTTATTGCAGAACAAAATGTGCAAAGGAATGTCTGAGTGGCACAAACAAACTCTGAGATGCAAACTCTTCAGTGTGTTGCAAAATAACGACCAATAAATGATAAATTCTAACGAGGCGTGCTCAAAACACAAATCCTAAAATCTTAATCAAAGAGGGATAATGAGTTCTCCACATTTACAGCCTGAAGCGGTTGTGTAATTTGGAAAATGAGCAATGAGTTCAACCAGGACCCAAAATCATTTTAAGGTTTTACTAGAAACACTTCAAACCACTTGGTATTCATCTGTGAGTCCATCACATCGCCTTCAAACTAATTGGGTCAAATTGCTTTTGGATCCAGAATCAGGGGACTGCTAGAGGTTGCGGCAGGATATCTGACTCCCAGCCCGGACTTCCAGAGAGGGACGCTGTCCAGTGAGTTCACTTCTCTTAACCTTACATTCAATACAGCTGAGAATTTTGGTAATTAATCAAACTGTCGTTTCTCTTCCAACACACAAAAACCACAGAGCCAAAACAATAGAGCTGAGCAGTTCAAACATTTGCTGAACTCTGAGTAATAATGCAAGTCCTTATTTTTGCCTCAGGCCTGTTTACAGTCAAAATAATGATACTTTTTGTAGTTTAATTTTCATTTACTAATCGGGGAAAACATGAAATTTGCCAAAGCCTGCTTCTCTCTACCCAATAAATATACAGTAGCATTTTAGTTACAGAGATACTAAAAATTCAGAGGGAGAAATTAGTTGCATTTTGCCTTTAAGTCAATTAATAATAATGTCAGATTAATATTCAAATTGATGTATGAAGGATGTCTGTTTGCATTTGATGTGTAACCTCACATACCTGCCATCTGATTGTGTTAAAGTGGCTTAGGTCATCATATAGCATCTCTCTTTAGACGTTTTGCTTTACTTTGCAATAATGCAGTTATTTTGTCCCTCGTGTTTTCACAGAAATTATTTGTCTCCCAGAATACTAGTGTTCTGTGTTCTCTATTTAGTTTTATTTTAATCAGAAATTACTTATGACTCAGTTCTTCTGTGTTTAGATCTGTCTCTCCCCATTTATGACTCCTCAATTTATGCCTTATTTGTAACAACTGGTGCCATTGACTTTGCTTTCTGTCTTTGTTTTGTGACCGGTTCAGTGGTTTAACTGTTCAACTTTCCCGAATAAAGTAATTAACTTTGCTAATAACTTTTTTGCTGTGGGATTCAAGATAATTCTCCATTTATGCATTTCATTAATCATTTGCCATTAATGGAGCATTAATATGTTTTTCTTTTGTTTTTGTATCTTTATTGCATTCTATTGTTGCAATGAACTTTGTACATTACACTTTGTTTTATTTCCAATTAAAAGCACTTTTGGGTTAGTGCTTGAGTAATTCTTCTACATCTCCTTAAACACACATAGCCTTGTTGTTTATTTCTTACAGGGGATTTATTATGCAAAATCCATATTTTGCATATTTTTGTACTTGAGCTTGATTCTCTTCTGCTTCTAATTACAGTCAAAGAGCTTAAAAAAAGCATCCATCTGTTATTTTTGGTCAATAAGTTAATGTTGTTTGGTGTTTGAAAAAACCTCCTGATTGATAAGTAACTTTTGACAGGCTCTGTGCCGTTACCTAGCAACCCCAGCCCAGCCCAGACCATCACACCAAGCTCCAGCATGTTTGATCAACTGGTTTTTACAGTTGTATGCGCTGTGCAATTATTCTGAAAGGAGCTCAGTATATGCTGAACTGAGCAGACTGAAATGTCATATCAAAGAATGATTATGTGGAAAAAATTTTAATAAATATGTTTTATATAGTCCATACACCTATTCTAACCTCTTCAAGGATGCATAATTGGTCACTTTTAAGGACTTTCTCACTTTAGACATGCATCTAGTAGAAGTTTTCTGTAAATCCAGCCCTAGCTCTACTAGATAAGAAATGAGTTTGCAGAAATGACAGCTAACATTAGCGCTCATTCTGTCTGTGTTTATTAGACTTGTTGATAATTTGTCTCTGCAAAATTTACAGAAACAGTTGTTCTGCTTCATTAACTAAAAGCTTTTGAATGTTGTTATTATTAAGGACTGGGGTATAAGATCCAAGCTTTGAATCTGGGACCCTGTTATTTTGGTGACAACCCATATTTCAAGTCCATAGTTTAGAATCAGATCATAATGAACTGGTAAATCAAGACATTGGCTTTTGGCTGAGATTTTTCTTCATGATGACAGACTGGAGCTACGTTGTATACTCCAAACATTTCCATCCATGTAACCATCTCACATTCCATCTTCTGAAAACTCATGAACCGAAATTTTAAAAGTCCTCCAGCTGCTCCGATTTGTTGTGTACCATCGCCTCTGCCCAAAGGGTTATGAGGTTCATTACAAATCGCTGTTGGTTTAAATTTGGGAGTTTTTGCAAAATGAACCTCAGAAGTCATTTCTCATGTGGAAGGTTTATAAAAGAGCACACAGTGCAAGAGGATAATCTGTCATCCAAATCTAACTGTATATGTGCTTACTGTCTGACTTTCACTCACAGCACTACAGCCCTGATTAATATCCGTACGTCTGCAGCATGAATCTAAAACTGCCCCGATGAACAAACACATTCATCTGGATTTACAGAGTGAGGGAAGCTCATTTGCAGGCTCACAATCTGGGAAGCATTAAGTCCTGAATGTTTGACTTGCAGTCAGAATTTAAGATGCTTTCGGCTGCTTGCTGACAGTGAGACTGACCATGGCATCTCTCTAAATTACCACTTAAAGTCTGCCCCTTCCACAGAGAATATTGGCCACAATACAAGAATTAAGAACTCCTTAGACGTGAGGATTTTGACATTGTTGTCATTACCAATATTTACCAATGGAGCTAAGAAGAGTGGGATGAACCAAACACTGCATGAAGACATGAGCCAACCTCATAATGCAGGCAAGGTGATGTTCTTTTTCCAAACATTTATTCACTGACAGCAGTTTAGGGAGTTTTTTGATAATTTGAGTTGAAAACCTCTGGAACCTATAAGCAAACAACTAAGAAGGCCTACAGAAATTGGCACCATTATAAAACCTTTTGGTATTCTGAGTCACAGTGACAGTCCAAGTGTCAGGACATCATTGTCTGTGTCAACTGTGTAGCTATGCAGGAAAAAGAGCATGCTTCTTGTTCAAATTAAATGCAAATGCGAACGATCTGTAAAAGCTATGTGCGTGATTGGCATTAAACTGTAAACTGTGTTCTTGGTTTCTTGACAGCAGAGCAATAATGGTGCCGTGACAGTGCCTCAAAGCTCTTGGATTGGCTTTCGACCGCGGTCCTCGTGATCGTGTGGCTGCGCTTGGCTCGCTGGGACACCCGAGCGAACCGGCTGAACTGAGGCGCTGGACGAAAACTTGTTTTTTTCCTCTCTCACATTGTGTCATAAGACAGTTGAGGCTTAATACAAATCGATGCCGTCTCGAGAAAAAAAAAAGGTCAATTTAAAATCACTACGCAGCAAACATGGACACATTTATGCAACACAAATTTTAGAACAGACAAGCCACAATGTAATGTATCCTAGAAGCAAAGAAAGTGGTGAAATGCTAGGGTAATGTTTTTTTTTTTGAAAACACCATTCACGTTCTTGCGTTTGTGCAACAAATGTTTAAAGCTTCGATTTCTGGACGAAACCATCTACTGACAGCTCCAAATAAATGAGGTGCTGAGTTGCGGTGGCCATTTGTTTTTAACCGCGACTCTTCCAACATACCTCAACACTACATAGCTAAAAATAAATTAGTGTTGTTTGATTTATTTTTGTCCGGTTGGATTCTTGCTTTACTGCTAATACTAAAATGCTTCCAGAAAAACTAAACATTGATTCTATTCTTTCTATAATTTTGTTCATTCTGCACCAGATTCACAAAGCACAATCGACTGGATTCACGGAGGAGAAAACGGTTGTCAAATCCAGCAGATTTAAACAATTTGTAGCCTTCTTTTTTGCCATTTTAGCAGCAAAAAAATGCAAAAATATCAGGCACACATCACTGAATGTGAGGTCTGATTCTACACTTTGCCATGTCTATTTAATTTTTGTAGTTTGCTTTTTCTTTGTCAAAATTACTAGCAGCTTTCTGCAACATTTGCAAACAGCTCTGGTTTTTAAGAATGCTTAGTCATTTCTCTAGCTTTAATTTACATAAATACAAGTAATTATTCACTTATATGTATACATAATACATCATTTAAATGTGATCAAACTGCTCGCATTTTTGATGTGCAAACAACTCTGTGAAAACAGCTGATTTCTTAAGCCTGTGAAGTGCTATGCGACATAAATTAATTTTACTCATACAATACAACTATATAAAAGCTACTTAAAACAGGTCACAAAAATGAATGAATGGTTATTAAGGATTATAAATCTTTGCACAAAAATCAGGTAAATCAGCTTCTGCATCCTAAAACTTTCATCATGGTATGTTTTTAGATGTCAGAAAAATTACATAACAGACATGAGTTATATAAGGGATTCATTCAGGACAAAGATGTCCCTTATTATATTTAAACTTCACACCAGAATGTCATTGTGTGTTTTAGTAAAAAAATAAGGTCAGGAAACTACAGTAATCTATGTTCAAATACAATAGAGAGAGTCAATCTGAGAGGCTTCAAAACAGTGAAAATTGGTGTGGGAGAAACTGGCAGTAATATTAACATAAATACAGGTAATTAGTCTAAATATGCAAATCAACTGGTGTAATTTTGTGACGGAAACAGTGAGGCTGACCTCTGACTCATACTGAAAGAGCACTATGTTTTCAAGCTGTCTGGTGTTTTTTTTATTATCCCTGCCTGCAGCAGCCACGTTTACAGTAACAACCAGTGAATGTGTTCCTGAAAAGTCAACACGCCTACGAGTAAAATTCGCAAGTAATTACGCCACATTTAGCATTTAAACTCCAATTGCTGCTTAAAATACACACAGGAACCTTCAATCTCCAGGGAGTTTGGACTTTAAAGTTGATTGGATTAAGTCCTGAAAATAGTTGTTTTTCAAGCAGTTTGACTCGTAATAATCCGCTGCTGCAGGTCGAGCCGCGTTAGCTTGTCCCCCAGGATCCTCCTCATCAGCGTCAGCCTGCACTCAGGAACCAAACTCCTGAATGTTCCCATTCACTGTGAAACACAATCCTTGGATATACGCACAGTAAGGTGGTTTCCGCCTCTTATTAACGTCCTTGTAAATCAAGCCAATTGGGTGTCCCGTCGTGCAGGAGGCCTCCTTGTCTGCAGAGTTGTTGCTGGTGAAGAAGTCTGGTAGATAATGGGGTTCGAGCCAACACTGAGCCACTGTGGGGGTGATGCGTACAGGAAATTCCAGTTTGGGACAAACTTTTCAGCACGTCTTAGCTCCGTAACTACATGTTTTTGTAGTTCTGGAAGCAATGATAAAATAGATCTCCAGAAAACAAAAAAAATACTTCAAAAAAATTGACACGGCTAAAAGCAATCTTAATGCAAACAATAAAATCTGCCTGTGTATTTTGTATTTTTTAAATTATTGTACATTCAGTACTTTTTAAATTTTCAGTATGAAGGAAATTTGATTTGATTGATTTGTAAGAGTGTGTATACTCCAGTGATTCAGTCTGTATGTGTGTATCTGTCTGTGTAGCGTGACTAAAAAGTAACTTGTAGTATACTTTCTGTTGCATCTTGTTGAATCCATTTTTGTAACTCGTTAAGAGACTTCAGATACAAATTAGCTTATGCTACAATCTGGTGCAGCTCATCAAACATGACATTCATGTTTGAGCTTATCTTTTTTTAAAAAGTTTTACAAGTCGACGTTACATTCTCCAAGTTTTTGAAATGGCTTATTTTCCAGACACCAAAAAACATTTACTTATTGGCAAAAACCAGCCAGATTTTCTTTTTTTTAAAGCCGTAGAAACCCAAATGGAAGTATAAAAATGTGCAAAATGCGAATTTTGCATAATATGTCCCCTTTTAGCTCTCTGAAACCTTCAACCCAGCATTGATCAAACAGCACCCGTGATGTTAATGAATCATCTCCTGCCAGTCAAGAATCTTAACTCCAGCACAGACACTTAGCATCCTGCTGCGTCCATGTGTTGTTCTCAGATTATCTCGGCCTCAAACCGACCGTAAACTAAAACCGATCCACTGATCCTCATCAGTCAAGAGCCTCGTTGTGACCGAGACACCCTATCCTCTCACAGAGGGAGATAATCTAACGCTGCAAAGTGCTCTGACTTTAGTAGAGTCTGACACCTTCGCGGCAGATCAGGATGAATCTTCTTCAGCAACAAGATTACTAATGATGATGTGAGCACAGAGGGCAGCGGCGGTGCATCCATCTCCACAACGTGTGGAGAATTTTATTGATTATGTGCATTTGTTATAATCCGTCACACAAGTTGGGCTTGTTGTAAGAGGCCAGAGGATCACAGATTCAGAAGCAGCTACTGTGACTTAATGTCTTCAGCTCTAAGAGGAACTCTGTTTCTTTCGTGGGCCAGCTCATACATCACCTTCAGGAGAAATGCAGAAAGTGAGGAAACAGCTGCCCTTTCAGACAGTGGCTGCTTTATCCTCTGATGTTTAAACAAAGTGGAGAGAAGCTGGTGAAAGCTGCAGCAGGGCGTTTATCCTCCCTTCACTATGACAACATGGAGATTTAGCCTCTTATGGTGTTACTTCAGGCTTGACGCACAACACTAAGTGGAACACAAACCAGCATTTTCAGTGGAGGGGAAAACGGTTTGAGTAGCAAGGACGATGACGTCAAGACAGAAAAACACAACGCTTTCGTGTCCCTGGAGCTCAGTGATGTCTGTAACGTGATGTTTTGGAAATTTTCACAGATAAGTGTTTATCACCTTGATTAGCTCTCATAATAAAGATGGATAAAGTCAAATTATTGAGAATAAAATGGAAATAATTTCCTGAACAAAAGGGAGAATGATAAAGCTTCTGTGTTCTTCTCATCCAGGTTTGACATGTGTTGCAGGTCAAGCATAGAATACTTATATGTTAAATAATTTTTTTCTTATCAGATCTCATTCTAATGAATAAAATTTTAGCTCATTTACATCAGGTGCTCAAACTCATTTCATTTTTAATCCTGGTAAGCAACAAGAATCAAAATATTTAATCTTCTTTGTGCTCATAAAAACAGAGGATCTCCAAATTTGTGTGGGGCATAATTACATCAGATTAATATATCATATATCTGATAGTCCCAACAAGAGTCACATTATTATCATCTTTAGGATTCTTCTATTTTAAATCCTTAATGATAGATGGTTAATTACATCAATGCAAAGATTGCAGCATCCATAATGCTGTGATGCTGCAACACATGGATCAGCATCCAAGAGAAGTGAAGCTGAAAAACAACAGAAGCAACATTGAGCAGTCATTTCCATTAAACTTATTTCTAAGTCAGATTTTCCTTCTCTTGATTTTGTGTGTACTTTTATCTTGTTTGTAAAGAACTAATTGGGGATAAACTCTGCATGTGCAGAAGCTGACAAGAAGGAAAAATTTTCTTGGACTCTTGGACTTTTCCAAGATTTGGAGTTGGTTTGGCACGTCATCAGAAACTTGATCTCATCAGCAACATTTGTGTTGTTGTCTTTTGCTTTTCATAGTACCAGTTTGTCAGAATATGTGCATGTATCTTCACACCTTGAAAAAACGTTGATCACATCGTGGGAATGAAGTTGTATTCCTAGAATATTGCATGGAAAAATCAGCCAGAGATCCAGTCTGAAATTCCTACGTCTTCAAGCTACACGAGACACGCCGACCTGAGTTTCCATGGAGAAATGCTACCAAACAAACAAACAGCTAGCTGCGGTAGCGCCATTAGACAGGGTAACTATTCATGCACGCTTACGGTACTCTCTTTGAGAGAACATCTAAAACACATCACTGCTGTGATGTGAGTGGGCACTGGCGACCCCACTTCATGGTGGTTTGTCGTCACTGACATCCTGCACCTCCCGGCACGCTGCCTCGGAGAAGACTTACAGCTTTTCAGCACACTGTAAAAGTCACATCATATGGACAGAGCTGCTCCCCCTGACAGCGGCTATTAGATTATAGCTTTATGAGCAGGAACACTGATGGCTTTTAAAGACTTGATGTACAGACCTTGTTGTGAAATAATTTGATGGGAAACGGAAACCTCAGGACCTTTTGGCTCCAACTCTCCCAGCAGGCTGGCAGCTCTCATGATTCAAGAGGACACCGCTTCAAATTTCCAGCACTCCCATCTCACTTTGGACATAAATTTTAATGAGCTGGGGTCACTCGATCTATCGTAGTTATTTTAATGATTTCGCATCCAGGGAAGTAAACAAAAGACAAACTTAACCCTTAAAATCCCGAATGGGAGGTGAGATTTATTAGAGCAGAGCTGCAGCTGGTGTGACTGAGCGACAGGAATGCTCACTGTTGGCCTCCGTCATAAACGCATTTTAATGAAGTTAGCATTAGTTTGCGTCCAGATTCTGGTTTGTAAACTGAAGAGGGATGAATTAGGTCCAGATGTATTTAAAATGACTGTTTTATGATTCAGGACTGAGTGAATTTTCTTCCATTTACACTGTCTGTGAACAAAAATGATTCAAATGAAACATTGACAAAGTCAGAGGAACACATGCTTAGAAACAATTTAATTGCATCTTCAAAACAGCTAAAATATTTCAATAAAACTTTTATTTTACTATTTAATAAACTGTTTACAATTTCATTTGACAGCTTTTAAAATTTGACATATATAATTAATCTGTAAATTATGCAGATATTGTTTTTATATGCACTGCTCTCCATCCGCCTGTGGGAAAATAGGCTCTGAACACTTCAAAGTTTCTCGAAGATTCAGGGAACTCCTTGGCACTATAGTCTTTTCTGACCGTAGGTTATCTGCTGAATCTAATCTGAGCCTCTGCACATTTTCCTTCAGCAGTGGAGTCTTGTGCAGTGAGTGTGCACACAGAAACTATGGTGAATTATTAAATTACCAATTGTCTTTATAAATAGATTAACTACTAATTCCATATCTTCCTTACACCCTCTGTGGGTGGTCCTTGCTTTGTGGACAGTATCACCTAATACAGTTTTACTTCTGTTAGAAATCTTGCTGGGATCATGGCTGATTGAAGATTAAAGAACGTTCTTTCTACTTCATTAAGAAGTGTTTAAATGCATCTGTAACCAAATACATCAGTATGTTTGGCACCAATGAGATTGCATAGGTGTTGATGACATTCTTCTTGTGTGATCCCTTGGAAATGAGAAACTTTTTTATAACTCGAAATTCCAAAGATACACTGAAGTTTTTGGTAATCTGTGAAAAAGTTGAAGGTATAGGAACAATACTTTAATAAAGCACTGCAATTAGCTTTGTTTCCATTATAAATGTGCACGAAACTTTGTCCCTATTCCACTAAATATTTGATATTTCTAATACTGTAGATGAGAAACACAATTAAGCTCACAGGTGAATAAGTTGTCATGAAAAAACATGTCGCATCATCATCCTCTAACCACTTCATGTTGTCATCTTCTTCTTCTTGGTTTGCGCCGCGGCAACATCAGGTTGTTGATCATGTGACTTGTGTGATGTGAAAAAGTGTTTCCATCGCATTTTTGCAAATAAGCCAACTGAATACGGCCAAAAAACCCTCTTGACCTACCACCAAAGCTTTTTGTTAAAAAATTTGTTTTTTCAAAATTGGCCGGTTTCCATTAAGCAAATTTATTTTTGAAATGTCAAATTACCCAATTATATGGTCAATAGAAATGCAGCTAGTGATAGTTAGAAGCTAGTTACCAGTTCCTATGATTAATACCAATAGTACTGTTTATGTTCCTTTCTCTTTCAGTAAAAGACTCAAAAGCTAAAATAATGCAAAGTAAGAAACTTGTTTTCTTGTTTATGTGGTTTCAACATGCAGTCAGACAGATCAGGAAACCAGCGCTGGACAGTTTGCCTTGCTAACATCTCTGCATCCTGTGTCTGCAAATGACTCCCAGGTGGTTTTCTCTCCAATGCTGCCCGGAGTTGGATTTACAACGAGATTATGAAGCTCCCCTTTGACCCTGGAGGCTGTGTTCAGCAAGAGTAAGACCATTTCTCCCTCCTTTCTATTTATCCACCAAGTGCACCAAGAACAATGCCTTATTCTCCTGCACAAGCGCTCCATTACAGGGCCTGTGGCTTGGCAGCAGAGCAGGCCTCAGATTTCAACCACATGTAGTGCACTCAAATCAAAAGAGTCAGCTCTGGCAGTGTGGCTGCATAGCTGAGGGAGACACAGAGAAAAACTGTGAGCGAGCACATAGAGAGGGGAGAAAACAGGGAGGATGACTGCAAAAATAAGAGGAGGTGATGTAAAGAGTAAATAGTTGAGGGGACAAGGAGAATGGAGGAACAGCATAGAGGAAATATGGAGACAGTAGGAGTTAGAGAGAAACTTGACAGAGATTATAGCTTTCAAGCCAAAAGGTCAGGACACAGAGAGGTCGTCTCTCTGGGGAGTCCTTTTGGAAGGCAGAGAGGGGATGACCTCTTCTTCACCCCCACTCTGGATGTTCACATTGTAATTTCCAACTCCCATGGACAGTATCTTTTCAGCAGAGTCTAAACATGTCCACACAGCTCACACAGCCAGATTTGTGCTTGTTCGGAGAGGTTATTCGTCACACTCCGAATGTGCTTGCAGTCATCTGGGACCCCGAGAGACTCGCTGAAAGTTTGCGAAGAGGTTAAAAAGTGAGCCGAAAATGAAAACAACGGGTGCTGCCAGTGTTTTCCAAATGATTGCTCACTCGTCTGGCACTGAAGCCGGCGTCTGCTTGGGCCCGAGCCGGTGCATCTGTGCCTCGGAAGTTAACTGTCAAATGCAATATGAGCTTCAGAGGTAATTGTGTCAGTAATGTGACTACCAAAGTTGGATAGTTTTACCTTTCTTCCCTCAGTGGAAACAAAGAGTAGACAAACAACTAATTACGTTTAAACATCCACATCCATCTGTGGGGTTCAAACACATTTACCATTGTCAAAACTGTATTTTTCCAGAGTCAAATTTCCAAACCACTGGAAGAATTAATTTCTTCAGTTTCAGTAAAGATTTTTTTTTTTCAATAGTCAAAATCTCTGTGCTTCTATGAACCACAACTCTGAAACAAACTTCCACAAAACAGCTGAAACACTGAGTTCCTTTAAATCTAGACTAAAAATAATCTTCATAGTTTGATTGTTGTGTTACCATGGCTTCAATTTGATGCTATCAGTTCACAAGTAAGTAATAAGCAATTATTAGCTTTTAATTATCAGACAGTTTAATTGTTCATCTTTCCCAGATTCCACCAACTCTGTATTGAAACGTTTTTATTGATAGTGATGTTCTTAACGGGAAGTTTAAGGCTCCGCTCAACCTTGGGCTCGCTGTGTCTGCATCCTATGATGTTTAAAATGAATTACTGCCTCCAGTGCATTCTAGTGTGAGGTAGCTTTCATTGTTCATATTTCATAGAGGAAACACAAAGAGGTTATCACCCCGTGAACTGCAGAGCAGCAGCAGCTTTCCTGTGGGAAAGCAGCCTGGATTATCACAGCACTTAATCTCACCAATTTGAGCTCACAAATGGCAACGACAGAAGTCCCACTGCCATCAGTCATCCACTGTGAGACCCCTTCTGTGGGAAGAAAAAGAGAAAAGTACATTCAGGGACAGTGAATGCTGCCTGTAAGGTACATGTGAAGACATTGACCTCAGCTTTGAGGATTTTTGTTAAATTGTGTCAGTGCCTGGAAGGAGCACAAGTGCATTTAGAAACTGTCTTGTGAAGAGAACTGTATCCCTAACTACAGATAAAGCCAGCTGACACCAAAACAGATGTTCCACACTATCGGAAGACCCTGTTTTCAATCTCGCCTCATTTACTCACACCCCTCTGAAATACTGTTTAATCTTAACTTCTTGTTCCAGCAAGTAGGGACCAGCACTGTTGCTTTCCTGTTTGCAGGGTCAGAACCAACCTGTTTCAAATAGATTTGAAATACAACCATGAAGATGAAGGTGGGAAACGGACATAAAGATGTGTGTTGAGTCAGTATCTTTTCCTTGAACAGTTTCCTGTAATGGTTCACATCTGCAGTATTGCAACTCGCTGAAAGTCATGATTGTTTGATGTGAAGCTGTTTGATGTCAGATTGGATTTATTTGGATAAAATGTGTCAGAAAAACAGATTGTGCTCTACATCCGTCCTCTCCAAGTTGAAGTTTTTTTGCCCTATAAATCTAGTTGAAGCTGTCCGCAGATGAGGCAGAGTCCCATCTGCTGCTGCTGAATCCAGAACAAATGTTGACTCTCAGGCAAGATGATTTAGAGATTTAGTCTTTCAGTTGTTCCACCAAACCATTCATTTTTATACCTCCAAGATAATGTCATGGGAATGGCAAGGAACTTGAAAACGTTGAGGTTTCTTATTGGCTGGTGAGTGTAGAAGCCGTTTTGGTAGATTTCTGATGGTCTGACCTTGTTTTTTTCTAATAAATATTTCTAATAATATAAATAATAATATAAATTAATCAAAAAGTTATAACCCATCTCCAGGAGAGGGCTGGGCTGTTTGCTACTCTGGCATTACATATTTGAATTGTTATTGTTTCTTTCATGTCCAAAGGGAGGTTGGACCTGTATTGCATATCAGGTCTTGAGATTTTGTGAACCCATTAGTTGAGTTTGGTTTAGCTTGGTATCTTTCATTGGTGATAGAAGCCGATTCGACCTTGAAGACCCTGGTGTTGCATGCATAACCATGGCAATCTTATCAAGAAGTTGCAGTAAATAGTCCATGTCTGTAGGTCATTAAGTGCTGCCCCACACATAGAGAAAATGTACCTAACAATGAATAGAATGGATCAAGAGTATGGAAATGTGCTGGTATTGGTTATGAGGGTTCATAACACTTTATAATAACCACAGCATGACTCATAAAGACCATAGTAACACCTTAGAGGACGGAAATTATACGAATGCCTTCTGCATTTGCATACTCTTCTTATCAGAAATGGATGAGTTCATTGGTTGGTTTCCAACACAGTGCACACACTTTCAGGTCAGGATCATTCCAGGAGCTTTATGTTGGCCTGCTTTATCCATTCCAGCTTTGATGTGTGTTTTTGATTATTGTCCTGCTAGAATAAACAGTTATATGTCCATGATTCAAGCATCCGGTAGATCTCAGCCGACCATAAAACCAAAAGGGATTTGGCTTGTGGTTGTGGACAGCTGTAAATTTCTGCCTGATAAACTTTCCAAAATGTTTTTTATTCTGTGTCATCAGTCCATGGAATATCTTTGAGCTCATCAATATCTTCAGATGTTGTTTAATGACCTTTCGGCCAGTTTGCCAAGCACTCTTGGAGTAATTTAGGTAGTTTGGACACTTCTGAAAAGGTTCCTCACTGTTCCATGTTTTCATCAACTATGGCTTCTTACTGACTTTTTTAGTTTTTGATGATGTGTTGCTTTTTGAGACTTTTCAGCTGTTGTGATGTTCTATTTAAATTATTTCATATATCTACAGGTCAAGTAACAATCAGACTAAAGAAATGCTGGGCCTGAGTATTTCTTTGTGAAGTTTGCAACTTTTCCCAATGCATATACTGCTCTCACAGGATACTAAGGTACTTTCCCACTGTCCAGAGACAGATATATTAAGTTATTTAGTTTAAAATGTGCCTCGATGTTCTTGTTTGTGTAGTTGTGTGTATCTGTGTTTTGTCCCTGTGTTTCTGTCCAGCTTGGACTTCTTGTTTTTTGGCCTCCAGACAGACATAGGTGGAAAAGTCTTTTTTACTGTCAAATGTCTGAAAAAAAGATAAAAGTTTCCAAATTCTTTCAGAAAGAAACTCTTACCCAACTCTTATCTTATCCAAATTAGGTTTTATTCTGCCACAATTTACAAGCCAAAAGCAATTATTATCTTAGATACAAAGCTACTAATACAAAAAATCTCCACGCAATAGCTTGTTAAACATTTTTTATTTTGCATTTCAAAGCGTTCTAGAACCAATATTCCTACATAAAGGTGTTTTAAACAGAGACCACCCCAGCATGTCCATGTTAATGAGCAGCGTCTACTCGTTTTAGCATGATGCAATGAAACATTTTGACTTGAGGCTGTGAACTTCAAGGTTCAACATTTTCAGTAGGGACATTATGAACGTGAATTAAGTCATTATATCCTGGCTGAACTGAAAGTAGATCAACTTTTTAATGGTGGACTGGCATAACGTTGTGCTCATTACAGCTGCTTGTTAAATCCACTACACCAAGGCCAACTGTTAACAGTGGAAATGTCTTCCATGTACAATAAGGATTAACATGGCGTAAATAACTATCACTATATTGTGATAGTTATGTAACAATACACAGAAACTCGTGGTTGTGCATATACAGCCCTTCTATAAATACAGGTTCACTGTATTTATTTTAACAAGAGAAATAATCAAGTTGGTGGGTAAGGTCAACGCAGCAGTTTCTGCCACTATTCAGTAAAACACATTAACTAATCACAGAGCAAAAGCTCCCAGTGGATATCTGTCTACATATGTCAAACACAGCGAACGTTAATTATAAGAATTTAAAATGTAAAAACATGGCAAAATTGCACGTAGAACCCATGAATATAATTAAATTAGTCTAAAATATATGTTAGAATAGAGTACTTGTAAAGAAAACAAAGAGCTGATCCTAACATAGTTACAGATGACAAAAGAAAAGGGGGAGGAGCTTACAGTTGTGGTTGCTATGGTAACCACCAACCGTCAAGAGCAGCACACCAGAACTTGTACCAATAAAAGTGAGGCGAAAATAACATTTTTGACTAAACAAAATGAATTTAAAGAATTAATAAACACATTTTGACAAATTCACAGCTATAACATTGTTAAAATAAAAATATGTTGCACACGTAAGTATATTATGTTTAAAACGTGTTTATTTTGCTCTGGTTCACAGTTTTTAAATGAGAAAAAACCATATATTTTTAGTCCTAGCATTCATTAGCTCTCTGTGATTTTGTGATTTCATTATCTTGTTTACGTAGTTTTGTTTACTAATAGTGAATTTGGTTCTGTGCTTTTTAACATTGTTAATTTTTGATATTTTAGGATTAACAACAACCAACAACTTGTGTAAGTCATAATAACTAAAGATTAATTTCTAAACATTTTAAAGAAAAATGTCCACATCTTACAACATAGTAAGGCTAAAAAGCAGCTATATGCACAAGCAACATTTTAAATATTCTCTTGAAAGTCCTAAATGTAAATAATCGAACTGATTTCTGCTTATTCCAGTCAGTGAAACACAATCCACCCAACATTTCATCAGCTGAAGCAGACAGCAGTTGGTCCGCCGGGCGTGTCGGCATGTAGGCGACAGAAAACTCTTGCTGAGCTGCTTTTCTTCAGCGGTAATATGTTATGTCTTCAGCAAGTGGCTGGGGATAGTCCACCCCGAAATTCCGTGAAAGGACTCGACTGGCAAATCTCCCTCTTAGCCCCAGACTTTGCCCCTTATTTTTTCAAGCTGGTCACATAATTTAGGACTGTAAAAGTGGCTACAGTTTAACATTCCTGGTAAATCTCCATGTCGGACTGCCGAGTCCTGATGCTGACTATACCTGAGCTGTTAATGCTGCAGTAATTTAGTGTTCTGCAGAAGTTTTCAGTCGGTGTAAGAGATTCATAAAATATTAATAAAACAACTTGTGTTTCTGTGGTGTTCATGACCTCCGACAGTGTGCTAAAAAGCAAATATTTATGTCATCAGCCTACATTTTACTCTGCGCAAGCAATTACCTGTGGGCTCTGACCAGAGGAGGGCACTCTCACTGATTCAATCACAAAGCTATTTTAAGCTTGTGCAATATTCAGTATTTCTCACAATCCTCCCACTCTCTCCTGACTGACTTAATAATTTGAGTTATGTCTTTTTGCTCGCCAGAACCAAATGGTGTGCTAGCACAGCTTGAATTCCTGTTAGACGTCTGGCCTGACCAAAAACTAACAAGAGCGGTGTTTACATTTTAATCTCCAGAGGAGCACTTCTCCGTGTGGCACACAGGCCTGGTGGTGGGAGAAGTGACCTTGTGGTCTGAAAGTGGCCAGTTTGAATAAATGAAGCAGCTGCAGGAAATAAATGGAGCAAAAAACAAAGAACTGACATCCAGCATGAAGTTCTCTTGAGCAAGGCACTTAGACTACAACTGCAATCACTGGTGGAAGAAATAAGGGAGCAGCTGCTTCTTTCATTTAATATAAAGCTAACTCTCATAGTAAAATTGATTATCTGACATTGAAATATTGGAACTGAATACTGAAAGAAAATCATAAAGGAATTAATAAACTAACATACAAGAAGACAACAAGGGGCCTAGACTAAATTATTTCACTGGTTTTACGTCCAGCCTAATTTTTCGCAGCCCCTTTACTGCTACAGTGTCGCATTATGAAAAGTTAATTAGAAATTAGAATTTCAATAATAAAGTTGATGTATTTCAGTAAATAAATTCAATAAGTGGAATTCATTTAAGGATTCATTATTCACAGAAATATTTTTCAGCATTTATATCTTTTATTATTATGATTTACATGGGATGAAAAGCTAATTAAATTACTGTCTTGGAAAAATTCAGTTTTTCAGAAAACCAAGAAATGTTTGTGACCTAAACAATCAGAGGGACCTTACAATTGTCCAGCAGTTATTGACATCCTCCAGACGTACAGTAAGCCACAAAGGGAGGCTGCTATACAATGAGTGCTGTGCAGAGAGCTGTACTCATGCATGTTGATGGAAAGTTGAGTGGAAGGAAAAACGTCTGTTAGAAAAAGGTGGAAATGGGAGAAGCACAGCTCTGAGAGAACTCAGAGTTCAAAGTGAGTTTAAGCATTTGGGGGAGATTCACAAGATGTTGACTGTGGCTTGAGTTAAAGCTTCACGAAACACAACAGATGTTATTAGACACGAGGTTGTCTAATAAACCAATGAGGCCTTCAACTACAGATACAACTTCAAATACAACTACAGAATAGTTGTATTTATACTGACTTCAGAAATCAATTGACTGCAGTTAATTTTATTTAGGGGTATCAGAGACTGAATACAAATGAACACCATGGCTTCAGTTCACAATCATGCAATTCACAATTGAATACAGAAATGTGTACGGGGGTATGAATATTTTTCCAGAAAAATTACATCATAGAGAAGAAACGTCAACATTTGTAATATTGACTCCTCCCATAAATTAGTTTCATTATTTGCAAATAAAACCCGTTGAAAGTTACACGGTCCAGTTAAACACAGCAAATTAAATGATGTTAGCTGAATGACTGAGTGATAAAAACTGTGAACAGAGCAGAGATCAGCGATGAAGTAGCAGACTGATGTGTTCTGGATTTCTGTTTGGTAGTTTTTAGCTCCTCTCAGCTCACTCCTGTTGCTTTTTGTTGATTCTTCATACGAAGCTGTTTGCTTTGAGACATCTGTGCAGAAAACATCTAATTTTGAAAGAGTATGGGTGACTTTACTCCGAAAACGGTTTCATTAGGGGAGCTTAGACAAACTCACCACACATGGCAGTGTGCCGAATGAGAAGGAATAATGTTGGAGACTCAGGTTTCAGATCCAGACCACTTGTTCTGAATCCCACAGCTAAAGTCCCTCGTGAACAAAAAGTGCGATGACAAAATGTCCATAAATAGACCAGCAGGCTAATGAGAGCATTTAGGTTAAATGGTCTGGAGAACACACAGGCATAAACAAACACTGCGTTATGTTAACTACTCCCCTGATAACTTGTAAGAAAATAATAATAATTGACTTTATTTGTTCAGCAGGTTTAAAAAATAATCCAACACACAACAAAAACATGTACAAATTGCACATATTTGCTATAGAAAATAAATACAAACATTATTAACTTGAAATTTGGCAGGATACAAAGCTCCTTATGTTTTGTGTGTGGTCATGTATTAAATTTGTTTATCTTTAGTATAATCTGGATTTTACGTCATTATGTAACTCGTGTGTCTTTTTGCCTGATGACTAACTGCTTGGTGACTTTTGATCAAAAACAGCAGAACCAACATCTTGCTGATGATTGAAGCTCAGGAGGAGTTACAGCATCTGAATGCAGGTCCTAAATCAGTGGGCCACCAATGCTGCTCTTTAATGGCGTTATTTTCAAATTAAACAAGCTTAGAATAAGTGCAGATTATTAAAATGCTGGAGAGCCATTGCAGCTTTGGCAGGCGTTGGGCAATGCAGAAACAATGCACAGGGCAATTTAGTTAGGCCTCATCATTATAAAAAGCTACAGATGTGTTTTATACTAATCACTGTGGTTGTGTTACCCTCTATTTTCTCCTCTAGTCTTTTCTGTTAATGAGCAACATGAAATTACCAGAGCAGAAACTGGAACCTCCAGGATCATTTACTGCAGTTTATTCCAGTATTTTGAGTAATCTACTTGATATTTACATCTACAGATTTATGCTTCTCTTTGTTTTGGATTTTAGCACAGACCCTCCTTTGGGACAAATGAAGCTCTGCCTTGAACTGTTAGACGCTATAAACGACCCAGCAGGGTTCTGTACAGTGACTAATGGTCAGAAAATAAAGGTAAATCAGGTTTTTACTAGTATTTGTAGTGCCTCTGAACCCTCTGATTAAGACTCCTGGTGTGATTGAGTGCAAAGCTCAAATTAATTACTACAAAAGCCTAATCCAAAGTTGAATTTGTGTATTTATTCAGTGAGTGGAAAATTTTGCATAATGGAAAAAATGTTTTTACAAACCTTCCAGCTTCTCATAATTCCACCAAAAAATAAATGCAAAGCCTTTTGAATAGATCAGATAGTTTAGGAACTTTTCTTTGGTAATGTAGTACTTCCTCAGTGTTGTGAGTTGCTAACTAAAAAGTTAGTTGCACTAATATTATTCATCAATAATGCTGAAGCACTACATCAATATAATGTTTAGTATAAGTTAATTCTACACCATAAAAACACAAAATCTCACAAAGTATTTTTGATCTAGTTTCTAGATCAAATATCTAGGTATACTTGAAATGAGACAAAACTAATGTTTGTTTTAAGTCAATAATAATCCTTCATATTGATAAAAAAGTAGTAGTTAATGTAAAATAATCTTCAGGTTGGACAAAACATGTATCCCATATTATAAGTAAAATAATCTGCCAGTACAACTAGTACTTTTTTCATCAATATAAAGGAATTATTGCCTTGAAATGAACTACTGTTTCTTGTTGAAAAATTACTTGTAAGTTAGTTTTGTCTCATTTTAAGTGCAGATAATTGCACTAGAAACCAGACCAAGAAGACTTGGTCTAGTATTAGTGTAGTGTAAACACCACGTTCACATTTTTAATTACACACTTACCCGAACATTCAGGAAGAGATTCTTTGGAGCAGACCTTTCACTCAAGGTTTCCGTTTTATAGTTAAGTGTCGCTAGCTCTGTTGTTGATTTGGCCTAATTGACCGTGGAATGGGTTGGGCAGAAATAACGCAGGACATAAATAGATTTTAAATGTGTTCTGGGTAAAGAGCAAATATCATTTGCTGCACCGTATTATTTTTGTTATTGAATACAAGAATACAACAAACTTTTTTTTAAAGTATAAAACAAAAGTTAAAATAACTTTTTTTGGAGTGGAGAAATATGACTTTAGTGAAGAGAAGTTTTATGTTAACTTACAGTATTTATTCTTCACACCTTCAAACATTACTTCATTTAAATCTGAATGTAAACCTGCTCCAATATTTTAACACTCTTTTGATCAAAACGTTATTTGCTAAAACCTGCCATGGTTAACATGCTTGTTAGGCTTAATTTCCTTCTGTATGATGTCACTCTTCCCATAGGCTAAGATGTATTTTTCTGCACAACCATAGGCTGAGAAATGCAAGCAGCAACGTTCCTGCCAACCTGTAGCTCACTTAGAAGCTGTGAGTTACTGTTTCTGGATTCCCAGTTGACCTGTTAAAACGCAAAGCTTGTCAGCAATTTGTTTATTAGGCAGAACATTTGTGGATATACTTCAGACCCACAGAGTGAACAAAGCTTTATTCAAAGGTTACATTTTGGGCATCTGTTTGTATGGAAAATAGGGGATTGATCTAAATTATGAGTCTACAGCGTTTATAATCTAAAGACACATTTCCACTGTCAGGTCAGCTAAATAAAATGTGTTTAGAGGCACAAATGCCACAAGACTTGTTTTTTTAAAGACAGTGTGGGAAATTTGATGTAATTTTTAAAAATCTATTTTTTTTCTGATGTAAAATAAAGATAAACAAAAAGAGAGTGGATCTTTGTTGTCTATGGGATGGAAAATAATGTACAAAATACAGATTCTGCATAATTTCCAAAAAAAACATATTACTGATACTTTTAGTGTCATTCTCTGTTAAAATTCAGTGCAAACATTTCTGAAAAAGAAGAAGAAGAAGAAGAAAAAACAACTGGCAAGAACCTGCATTTTTTTATTTCGTGGATATTTTAAAACTGTTCTCTTTTTTTACCCAAAGTTTTATTGGGTCAAAATGTTAATAATGTTAGATTTCTTTAGGTCAGGTCATGATACATTGTATTTTTTATGTCTTATCCTGCTTCACGTTGTGAGACAGGTTCTTCTGATCTCTTATTTGATCCAGCAGTTTTCTAGTCTGAGTATGGAAATACACTTGGAAAAGTTAGCTAACAGGTTTTTATTCACAGGAGAAAGTCTGTAAGGGGGGTTAAATTCTTTTCAAAGCACTGATATTATAAATAATGCAAGGTTCCCCCTGTGTATTATAAGCCTGGCGGGCCACCAGGCTTTATTTGAGTTGCTTGTTCACTTTTGAGAGTTTTTTATACGCCAGTGCAAGTAAATACGAAGTAAGCTAGGTCTATAGTCGAACTGAACTGAGAGCGACGGGGTGCACACCAATTGCACCATCCCTGCACCTGCCTGTTGATCTCACACACTATTATTTGCAAATTATGATGCCTGCTCATGCACATCCAAGTTTTTTTATCTTTTAACATTGTTTTAAACAAAAATACACAATCGGTGAACTACCCTTACCAACGGGCTTAGCAGGTTTTCGGGGGGAACTCTGAAAAAAGGACATTTTATTATTAATAACTGTTACTATTTTTTATTAAAATGGGAATTAGATTATCCATCCATCTATCCATTGACATCTACAATATTTTCCACCTCGGTCTTCACTGTTTCCAAGTCAGACATAATCAGGACTACTTTTCTTTTTTCTTGGGACATAGCTGTCTGAGAGAGATCCCTCCAGTGTGTTTGACTTGGATAGCCGGGTCGTTTCTCATGAATTGGACGTGCTTGATTGATGAACTTCTTGGGATATTGAATGTCTATAATTAGAGGGTTGAGTTGAGACACAGGAAACTGGTCTGTGTTATCTTTGGTCTCTGTCCTCTGTTCCTATGATACATCTTTTGATCATTTACACATCATTCTCTTCCCATTTGTGACTCATTTTAAAGTTTTCCATCAATCAAATAAACTAAAATCAATGTTCACTCTAAATCATAGATAAATAGTTTAGTGGGATTTCATTTCAAGCCTGCCATTATTGTCAGAGCCCATCTACAATACATATCTTTGCACTTAACTTGATAGATTTAAGCTTGTAGTTTCTCTTTACTACCATTAAAAGAACTTGTTTGACATTGACAGCACTCTGATCATTACTCAGAGCAATGGAGAAATCCAATGAACTCCATCAAGAGACAAAAAACAAACAAACACAGACATTATATATATATATATTTGAAAATCAACATGTGACAGATGTCTTCTGGAGAAAGGTTTTATTGTCAGGTGAGATGATAATGACAGTAAGTGTGTTTGGAGGCATCATGATGAAGCTTTAACAGATGAAGCCAGTGCTCTTGCTGTCACACATGGTGGTGGGAGCAGCATCTTGGGAGCTACTTTGATTTCAATGGTACTGACTGGCATGTTGCAGTAAGTGAACGGAAACATTAAGATGGCGGATTATCTACTTCTGATTACCATCTAAATTTAACAACTAGATTATCAAAGATCCTAAAACACATCCATAGGTTTTGAAATGGATTAAGCAGAATAAAATGTTTTATTGGCCTACTCACCTCAAAACTAAAGTTCATTATTACATATTTATAAAAGAAATTTATTGCATGCATAATATTTCACCCTGCAGAAACGTTTCGAATAAATCTTCAAAAGCCTCTAAAATGCACATTATGCTCATGTGAATGACGAGCAGATGAAAACCTCTGGCTACAACTGTAGCTACTGTGGACCATATACTGGTGGACTTTCCACTCTTTCAGAAAAAAACCCCCAAAACCCAAAAGTGATATATGAACATATTGAACATTAGAAACCTTAAAACATAACTAGAACATTTAATTATTATTTTTGTGTTTAGTTGTTGCTGGGAAGATGATGGAAAAGAACAATATATTTTAGATATTTCTGTGTCACCTGTTACTCTCTATGAGATTAGTGACGACAGACAGCTGGAATCCTGTTTTCCTCTTAACGTGATATTGTGTTTGCAAACCTTCATCCCTCAACTGAAGGATTTATGAAGTGAGGCCACCTGAGAAGGATGCTTTTAATACTGATCTACTTATTTCAACAACAGAGTTACTCAACACAGGACACACAGGGACAGGAATCACGAAAAGATATGTTTTACTTATGTTTTCAGCCATGTGCATTGCTGGTTTATTTACTTTACATTAGTGTCATCTCTGATTGTTTTTGTAACTCCTCAAAATTAAGATTTAAAGGTGACTTGGTATGCTTCCTTGAACAGGTCAGGGTAGCTTTATGGGCTGTAAAAAAACATATTCATTAAATATTTTGCACAAAACCATTCTTAGATAATGAGATTTTGGTCTGCTCAGTTCTGCCTATTTTGAGCCCATTTCAGTATGAGCCATTTTAGAGCCTCTTGTCACTTTAAATCCAAATAAGCAGCAGCTGGTCATGTCCCCCATCTCACAAAATGGCTTCAAACAAATGTGCAATTATGGAGCCGTACATCTTTGAGAAGCAGAAGTAGAGCCTCCTGCACAACCAACAAGAATGCAGCAAGTGGTTTTTAAATATTAAGCCAGTAACAAAACATTTCTCTGTTAGCAGCCATTGTACAGCGATAGAACCAGCTCATCAAATGTGCTGGAGCCCATTGAATGTGACTTAACAATTGGAAGGTTTTTAAAACGGCTAATTTTCCAGACACCAAAAACATTAACTTATTGCCCAAAAACGACTGAGTGTTTTTGTAAGTTCTTGGGCTTTTAGAAGCAGTTGAGACTCAAATGGAATTACAACAATGTGCAAAACATGAAGTTTAATCTTTTTCCCAACAGAAAAATCTCTATCCGTAGCAGAACCTTTTTCTTAAAATAGCCCTTAAACCCTCCAATTGGCTCAAAGTACGGGCTTTGGTCTCCTAAAATGTTTTAAATGTTGAATGAGTAGTTTCAAAAGAGCATTTCTGTGAAGAGTCCTGACGTGCATAAAACTGAAACATGGCTTAACTGGAGCTCCAGAGATATTTTACTGATCCCTTTGCCTCCATTGGCAGAAGTAGTCAAAATGTCTCAGGCATGTGTGAGTAATCAAATGGAAATAGCTGTTTGATTAACTCTTGAAGAGGTGATTAGGAATCCATAAAAAAAAAAAAAAAAAAAAGCTGTGGCTCAATTAGTTCCTTTGAAGGTACCACAGTAACTTGTTGCAGCACAATTTCCATATTAAAATTCACAGATTTGTCATGTTTTCTGTTTTTTTATTACTCAACTTTAATGCATCAAAACCTCTGAAGCCTCTGCTTCTTCTGTGAAAACACTTCTTTAACTAGCATGCTAGATTTCCTAGCATGCATCCCAGACTGACTAAGAACGGGAAGCTGGAGAGATCACAGCCTAGAGCCATAGCGGGAATAAAGGCAGGACCTCCTGAAGCTGAGCGTCACTCACACTATGTGTTTGTAATCATGGCCTCCCCGAAGTGACGAGCACACAATTAACAGAATGGTGACTATCATGTTCATAATGTAACCACCACTCACGCCCTCTCATCGGTTTCTCATTTGCAGCTTTCTACCCACTGGTGCACCATAAAGCCAAAAAAACAGAGAAAAACAATTTGTCTGGTTGACAACAGGAAGTGGTTGGACTGAGGGGGGCCTCCCTTGTCTGAGAGCTGCCAGACTGGAGTGGTTGTAAAATCCACCAGGAAAACTTCACCAGGATGGGAAAGGAATGAATTATGTCTAACTGGGTCAAACTGGGAATCAGTCATTGAGAGGATTTCTTTCACATAAGCTTTCAAAGCTCTAAACTTCGAATTCTCACCAGTGAATGAAAATCGTCCTTGTTGTGTTTTTGGATATAGACAAATCTCTAAAATCATAAACACATTGTTTCCAGTCATGAATTTAACTTCTCCAAACTTTACCAACAGTGATGCCTAATACAATAAAAATCTTGGAGATGTTTTTGGATTTTATATTGTCTCCTTCCTAAATATTTGTTCTAAGTCATTTTGAACCAAAAACTCACCATGTCTGTTTTGTCAAAATCATATATTATGATCAAATTAATCAAAAGACAAGTCAGACAACTGTAAAATACTATTAATTTAACAAATATCAAAATAGATATCAAATTAAAAAGATAGAGGCAGTGCAAGATGCAAATATTGAAGTCTGGCACCAATCTGGAAAACATTTTATATCCTTGAAGTTTGAGTGTTTACATTTTTTATCTGATGAGAAAGTTTTCACAGACACAGACTGATTTATTGAGACCATATAGGTCCAAATTAGATACTTAATAATCCATCAACACATCTGTTGATCCATATTGTAAAGCCAGTGATTGTTTCTACTATTTCCCTGTCATTTATTGCTCATCTGCCTCTGTCATAACTTAATCAGTCTGGCATTCCAAGGAATGTTTGAGGTTCCCACCCATTACAGTTATAATGCATAGCAACCTATTGGAGGATGTGAAGTGGAAATAATGAACGTTATTCTCTGGTGCATGTAAGTATCTTTGCAAATTAGGAAAGATGTATCTACTCCTCAAAGGTTTGACGACTCTAGAAAGTCAGTAACCCTAATAAATAATCACTTTGACCTCCAACCTCAAAAAACCTCCAATTATTTTCTTTGGAGTTTGACTGAGAGCCAAAATATGCAAGATTCATGATTCAGTGAAAAGAAGACAAGAGGATCTTTAGCAGTGTGTGTTATTTGCTGTAGAAAGGTTGTGGAGTAATAAAAAAATAAAATCAGCAGTTCAGAGAAAAAAACCAAAACAGGAGGCTTGTTGTTGGAGTCAGCTAATGTTTTTATTATTGATAATCTGGAAGTGAGAAATAATTACTATTGACCACAGAATTCATTGTTACACAGCCGGGCTTTTGCACAATGGATGGATCAACATCTTTAGAAGCTGACAACCTAAAGACCCTTGAGAAGGTGTTGATATTCATATTTTCTAATTTTGTCACACAAACTGCCTGAAATTTATATTGCCATTTTTAAAATGTGTATATTTTGTAAAGCCCCTTTTCTTGCAGTTACATGTGCAAGTGTTTGTACTCTACCAGCTGTGCAAATTTAGTGGCCAAAATTGTACCTCATTCTTCTCTGATTTCTTTTGCAAAGCATTTAAAGTAAAAAAAAAAAAAGAATCAGAGGAAACTGACATCCCAGTCAGATGTCATCCTATCTGATTTGGAGCTGAATCATGAATTTAAAACTGTCCTGATTAGTCCACACCTATGAGTTGGCTCATTATTGGCTCAGTATAGTAACTTTCCCTGTTTTTACTTTAACTTAAAACCTTCCAGCTAGACTTTGTTGCTTGTTGTAACTGCAGGTTGAGTCAAGTCCAAATTTTCTGGGATGAGTGACTGATAGGAGCGCAGCAGAGTGGAGTTAGATGCGCATGCAGTGAGCTGCGGTTGTCTTCTTTCTTTCCTCAAGAGGATAAACTAACCCCTTTATTTAGACTAGGATAAGCAGATTAACTCATCTTTATGTTCTGAGCTGGACGTATCAACGGCTTAATAAAAACGAGCCAGAGAAACTCACACCAACCCGACCACCAACCAAGTACAAATTTTGGGTCGGGGTAGACCATAGATCTACACACAAACCCTACACACAGTCAGCTGCAAACCCTTCCAGTTCGTGATCAAGGTCATCGCTCAAAGACATCCTCTTCAAAAGGTTCATCTGAAGAGGGGATTCCCAAACAAGACACTCTGTTTTACTAAACTTTGAGATTATGTCCATGAAAATCAAAAGCAACATTATATAAGCAAGTATTCATACAACAGCCGGTATAAATTTTCTAAAATTTGCTCATTTTCTCAAACTTTTGTTTAAAATAGATCCAGCTAAAGTTTGAAACAACCTTGTTTCAAACTTTTTAACCAGTGATGTCTAAATCTAGGTTATTATACGCTGATTGGTCTGATTCAACCTCTGCTATTAATGGCATCACAAATGAGGTGTGACAGATCGTGAACAAGATCATAGCTTGATACCTTGTGTTATTTTGTCAAACATGCAGCTTTTGTGTGAGCCTCAGATGCATTGAACAAAGTGGCACAGAAAGATGCAGACAAAATGGTTGGCTTTTCAACAGAAAAAGGGGACAAAATTTAATAATTTCCCATAATTGCAACATTTCAGCACAAACTAGTTAAAAACTCAAGACAGGTTTTGAATTCAGGCTGCAGTACTCCTACATAACCAGCAGGAAATGACTGACATCAAGTCTAGACTTTGCACAGTGATAACATCATTTCCATTGGATAAACTTTTAAAAACAATCACTTACTGTGATGTTTTATGCTTAGATTGTAATGATAAAAGTCAATGTGATTCTGGGTTTTCCCCTTACTTGCTATTAGTACTTAGCTTTTTACATATGGAAAACTGTAAAATTATGAAGAAAAAGAGAGCTAGTGTCTCACCATGAAGGCCTTTTCTGGGAAAATGTTACCATTGTATTCTATTAGGAAAACACTGATGTAATGTGTTCATACCTCTTACTGGGTGGGTTTCTCACATTTTATTTAAACATGTTTATCAAGACACAAATAAGAGTTATCTGGGAGCAGGTGAGCTAAGAAATCATCTTAAAGCCTGGGAAAGGTTTTACACCACTACAGACTTAGATATTCTTGGTGGTCTATAATTAATAAACCTTGGACTTTAACTGCTTTTTAAACATTCTCAGTCTAATCCTAAATCTGACCATGGCAGAAAACTGGAAAGTGTTTGCTGAAAAATAATGAGAGTGGACATTTACAGGTCAGAACAAAATGGCTCAGCATTAAAAATAACTATTTGTAGCAGAAGAGCAACATCTGAAACTCGTGTTATGTTTTTTTTTTTTTTTTTTTTGAAGAAATAGGAAAGTTAGCCAACAAAGACCTCACACTGGATGCATCATCCCTTCAGTTTTCAGCCAATTGTTGTTTGGGAATCACCTTGGTGATTCTAAATGTTATTTAATCTGCAGATGTATGATTCTAATGACTAATCAACTGACCTGTTTTAGCAAAATTGACCTTTTAGTGGAGGAGCTTGGATGCAGAAAGACAACAGCTGCTGGTGCAGGAAACAGAAGATAAATATTATTTTTTAGTAGTTAGCTAACTAAGAAGCTAACTAATTGATTCCACTGTCGCTATTTATCAGTGGATAAATAGCGACTGCTTGTCTGTTCAAGCAGACAGTGACAAAATATTTACACAAAGAAGTACAAAGTAGAACAAACTTTTAGCAGCAATAACTCTAGTTGTTTTCCATCTGACTTTATTAATGATTCACATTACTATGGATGAACTTTGACCTTCTTTTCTCTACATTCTTCATTTCATCAGAGAGTGTTAGTCAAGCTTCAGCTCTTAAACAGATGGCCACACATTTGACTATTTCGACTCAATGTCAAGAGTTACTGAGAGGAATTCATGGCTAATTCAGCACAAGGTGTCGAGGTCCAAATCGTCAGCCCTCGACTGCTTTAGAGAAGATTTTACATGTTTGTCCTGATTTCCTGTGTTTAGTTTACTCCATACTTGGTGGTGTGGATCGTGGTGAAACATTTCTATGATGCTGGTGTCCTCTATTTAAGGGCATTGGTTCATTCACATCCTGACAGAAATATTGCAATGTGACTTTTTGACAAGTAGTAATTTTTTTCTGTGCAATTTACATTTTCTAAGCATTTAACTGAGGTCTGTAGAGTGATCTAAAGAGATTAATCCCTTGAGCGCAACACTCCTTTCTTTGAGTATCCCAACATCTGAATTTCTTAAATCCAGTGAAGATGAGCAACTGTTTTAATTAAATCCAAAGTTGTTTTTTTATACGATCTGCAAATAATTTGAAAACTGCTTTATGACACCTTTTGGATAGACAGACAGCAGTAGTTTCTTCTCTAAAGTCATCGCTGATGTCTTTCCGTTTCTGAATTGTATGAAAACACACCTCAGTGTTGCAGTCCATCACACTGGAGCATTAAGATGAGTTTTCACTTCTGCTGTTATAAACTAACAAAGTTCAGACAATGAAATATGTTTGTTCATTTTCTGAAAAATAATTAAAATCCCAGAACTGGAAGAATATAACTATTTTCCGAAGAGGCTGATCTCAACTATTCCCTTAGCACTGATGTGAAGCTACTCCTCATCCAGTGCGCTTCTAACAAAATATGGAACATTAAATTCCACATTTTCTTTCTTTCATAAAGATAATTTTTAAACAGCAGTATGTTTTTACATATATATTTACAGCAATCATCTTTGGTAACTATAAAAAGACACATGAAATCATCATTATTAATGGGAGTGGAGGAAGAAAAAGATTGAATCTATGAAACAAAGGAAGAAGAAAATACTTTTAATAATTCACCAACAACTGATTTGTTCAACAGATGCTCCCGTCATCATGTCTGTAAAACAGAACATGTACCACAGGAAGCAGCAAACAGTAACCCTAAACCTGAAGAAACAACAATCTGTCCATCTGAATTCTGGAGCTCAGCCTAAGCTTCAACAGGAAGAGTTTACACTCACAGAGTTTAGTTGCTAAGGATGTTTCAGCTCTTTGTACGTTATAGCAACACCCTGGCACAGTGTGAACGTTCGACTTTAAGGATATATATCACCTCAGCATAAATCAGACCTCGACTCTGTTTGCTTTGGCTGCAATCATACTTGTGTGCATATTGCTGCCATGTAACGTGGTAACACCTATACAAAACGCCGTGTGAAGTGTTCTGAAAGCCATATGTGAAATCTGCACAACATCACAGACTGATTTAATAAACGGGTTGACTGATGCAAAATTAATTTTCATCAAATGTGATGAATGGCTTCTTTGCCAAATATCATTTCTGATAATAAACCACTCCATCTGCACATTTGATCAGACAGCTTTTGAATGTGATCCATGAGTTTGCACGCGAGTTGCTCTCCAACAGGTGCAGCAGTAATGCATGCGCAAAGGCTGCTTTGTGCATAATGGTTTTGTTATTGCATTACAACAACATGAGGTCAGATGACAGCGTTTCTGTGATTAGGAGCTGAGATCACAAATTGAGTCTAATATGACTTTTTAAGATATTATCTGTGCAGTTCAGATATGTAAAAATGATCCCAGTAAAGTTTATATTCTGTAATCAGAAATGCTCTGCTTTGTTTGACTTGGGAGAAAAATTATGGTCTTAGTTCAAAAGTACATTCCCTTTTCACAGCCTCATGTTTAATTCTTGTTGACCAATGTATGAAACATTTGCTTTAGGACTCATGATCAAAAAGATCTACAACCGAATCAAATCTTTTTCTAAAAATCTACTTATGCATGTGTACTGAACATTAAAAAGAGATTATTTACAATACAGACTGAAAAACTTATTCAATTAGGTGACAGCAGTGATGGTTATAAAGTCCATCAGAGCTGGGAGGAAGGATCTGCGGTAATGCTCCTTTGTGCATTTTTAAGATGCAGCAGTCTGTCACCAAAGAAGCTCTCCAGATCAGATCCAACTTCATACATGGACATTATGATATTTTAGCCAGATTTGTTCTGTCTCCTGCACTTGGTCAAAGGTCATCCTCGGACAGAGCTGGACTTCCTGATGAGCTTTTCTCACCATTTCCTCTCAGCTGTAAGCATCTCTTCCAACATAGTTCATCATAGACGATGGCTGATACTATCTAAGGTAAAAAAAAAAAGGTTTTGATTCCCGTTAATTATCGTTCAGGTGAACACACGTTTATTATTTTTGTGTAAGTTTAAAATGAATACATGCTTCTTTAAAAATATTCTAAGAATTCAAGAGTTGATTTTTGAACTTAGTATCATTAAACGTGTCCAACCTCTGTTTGTCCAAAGGCACTAAAGCAGATCCATCTGTCACATACTCCTCACTCCCCATGCTGTGCTTGGCTGCATCTACACCGTGTCCCAGCAGGACCCAGCTGCTTCTGGTTAGAGATAAGTGTTCAGCTACCATCACTGGAACACCAGGGGGTAACGAGGTAGTAATTATCCACATTTAACAATACATGGCCACCAGTTCAAATTGTAAACTGTAATAATATTCGCATGTTTTTTTCTATCATTCCTTTTGGAAAATGTTACCCTGGTCTATCTTTCTAAAACTGTTGACCTCCTTCGGGAGGCCTTGTTATTCCTGTAGTCTCTGCCCTTTTGATTTTAGCACTGTGCGACCCTGACCTTTGACCCTGTGCAATAAAACCTCTACTCGCTCATGTGCCCCGGCGCCACACTCCTGTGGGACCTGAGCAGCAGCTTTAAATGCTTATCCTCGTGTCTTCGTGGGTGCTCGTGGCGTTGAGATGGGAACGTCAAATAAATTTCTGCTCAGCGGAGGTCCAAGACCAATAAATATCAGAGCCTCTCTGTTAAAGCTGCAGTATTTAACTTTTATTAAAAAACAATATGCTTTTTTTTTTTTTTTTTTTTTTTTTACATATTTCTCAAAACTATCACTGTGTTGTGACAGTATGGTATGAGCAAATAATCTGTGAAGAAAATTAAGCTCCTCAAGCTCCTCTGGACTTGCTGTCATCTGAACAAATCTTTAGTTGTTTCCGATGCTGCCCATCAAAACAACCAATCAGAGCTGCTCACATCCTTCCCCTTTTTCTCTGCTATGCTACAGCTGGTTCGCCACAACAAGCCTGCCACAAATGCTAATTCTGGTTAGCATGGCCACCAATAACGTTGGGTAAAAGGTTTTCCTGGAACCATATGTTTCTTAGCCATTACAACATTTAGCAGCGTATACAGAAGGATGATTGTGTATGTGCTGCAGTCGCTCCTCCTGGCTGTTATTTGTTGTTTTTGAGTAGGAGCAGCACTTTTCTTCAGATGGCAGTAGTAGCTCTTGGAGGAGATGGAGGAGCTCGATCTTTCATCAGATTATCTGTCTCATATTATACCATGACGACAGTGTGACAGTTTCAACAAATATGGAAAAAATAAATAAATAGTTACATACTGTAGCAATCACAATATGAAGACTGTAAACATTTTTTTGCTTTTACTTTTGTTAAAGAGAAAATTATCTCATGTTGATTTTATGACATCACTTGCTAGGTGAAACTAGCCAGTTTTTTTTTTTTTTTACAATTTACCATAAAAACACAGTTCACTTTTATCCACGAATAGAAATGCCAACTCTTGATCAGAAGCTTGTTTCAGTTGCATGTCCTCAGAGGTCCAGCTCCAAACCCCAGACTGCTGGAAGTCCTTTAAACCAAATGTTGTTCAGTCCCTCCAGCAGCTCTGGAGCCACGGCGTCATCATGGCCCTTGTTCCCTCTTCTGTTCCTCCTCTCTGCCGCCAAACCTCTGGAGCCGACATCCAGTCCGGCCATCATATAAAAAGTAAAACTACAAGCTGAAAGCAACAGCAGTTAAACATCGATGGTGTGAGTAAACTGTTGCCCTCTCCTGCTATTTTATTTTATTTTTTTTTAGAAATTTATGCTGTTCGGATCCTGAAAACTGGAGTTTTCAGTCTGGTTTTTGAAGAATGCAAACCTGAGGATTCTGAGATGAAAGTCAGAATTGTTTTTTCAGAGGCCCTAATCCTTTTCCCTATTACAGCCACCAATTTTAATGCATTTTTTCTGGGATAGATCAAAACAAAGCAGAAGAAGAATCAGAATTGGAAGATGACTCATGAATGCAAACCTAAAGATTTACAAATAAATATTTAAAAAGCATAATCACATTTGCGTTCGATCAATAGTAGAACCATTTTTAACTGTGGCTCCAGGTCTCTGTCAAGTTTGCATATCATACTTTTAGTTTGATTTGCTCAGTTGCAGTTTGAGGTACAAGAAAGGATCAGAACATGACTGGAAAATGAAACTCTAAAGAAAACCTTAAAAGAATGTCATTTGAAAAGATCACAAAAAATCTGGCTCAAGAGGAAAGTGGTAAAAGTTCTACTTTTTCATTTGTTTTCTTTTTTACTTTGACAGAAGAAAATATTTCTTAATAGATTTTATTCAAATTATAATATTTTTATTTGTTGTTTCATGAGTTACTCAAAAAACCTCTAAGTGTTTACACCTAATGACACCAGTTTTCATGTTTTCTTGGTCTTTCCTGCTGCACCATGAAGTCGTCTCTTTCCACATTTGGAGACAGATTTGTTTTCCTTTTGGAAGGAGCCATGTTGCTCTGTTGGTCTCAGGCGTATTATCGTAATCTCTGCCAACATGCCACAGGCTGAGAGGGCAGTATGATGATTTACGCCAAGCTCAACAGATTTAAAAGTTCTTTAAAATGTTTTACTGAGCCGGCTTCTGTCAGGTTAGAAATCTACGCATGGAAGAAGAAGGGTGTGGATATGCATCATTTATTTATGTTTTAAAGGATACTACTTATAGTGGGCAAGGTGCTGTACCCAACTGAAGGATTTAAGATGATGTGTTTTAAAAAGTGCAGATACAGAAGTCATGCTTTTTAAGGTAGAAATGTAATCATTTTCTTGGCTCTAGACTGAGAAAAAGTGGCAGCAGAAGCTGAATCTGGTTTTGCTGAGCTGACATTGATGAAGTCTCTAAAGAAGTTGTAACCTTGTACGGAAAATCCTGCAGGCTAAACACACTCAAAAACACATACTGTGTTGGTTTAAGTTTATTTTAGGAGGTGGCTGCAAATCTCTTTTCCACACCTCTGCTCCTGATGTCCTTTAAGATGCTGAATTGAAAAATGACTCCCAAAGCCAGTCGGGTTTATAGCCATCACTGGTGACTGAACAGACTGCAGTGCTGTGCTGGGCAACCTTATTATTACAAGTACAAAACATCCAGAGAGTCAGGTATTGTAGACTTGATAGTCTACATCAGAGTTTGATTCTGCACTCAGTTTTTGTTTTCTCTATGGTGGACCTCATTGTAAAATATCAACTTTCTGTTGAAATTAACGTTTTCCACAGACATTACACTGCAGTTTGTCCAGAGTCCTGAGACTTTTAGAGTGTTTTCACACCAGATAGTCAGGTAGATCAAAATTATTACATTTTCAGCGGATCTGGTTCGCTTTCATACTGCACTGTGTCAAGCAATCCCATCGCTTTGAAAACTCTGTGTCCTCCCCCTCATTGTGGTGGCGCTGCACCAAGAACTACTGAAGTAAAAGACACAAAAACCACTGAAGAAGACACCGACCCCAACGTTCTTCACAAAATGTAAAAAATGGAGTGGTATCAGATATTAGCACTGGTAAGACTTTGGGAACAAACCACAAGCCATTTATCCCACTAGTGCTAGACACACATTTGTTTTGGTTGTATTTACCCAGAATTCCCTTCATTCACATATATATTTGAACTGTTCCAGAGTTCACTTCAATTGAACAAAAACTGAGTTTTTAAACGGACGAGAATTAGCTTTTTTGGTCCTCATCAAAGTTTGATTCTGCACTCATACTTCCCAGACAAACCAGACTTTCTATGCAAATGAACTAGTAAAGCGGACTAAACGGAGCCGGTGTGAACGTACCCTAAAACCTCTCTTTGCTTTCCTCTGAGGTCACCACAGGCTTTCAGAAGGATTCTGGTTTGGAGATGGGAGAAGGACAATTCTGCATCCAGCCAATAAATTATGTTCGTTTGACTGATGAAGAATCACTTTCAGTGTTCTGTCTGAATCCACCAGATTTTCTTTTTATACATTTTTCCAGAAGTTGCTTGAAAAGTTCCCCATACAACATGTTAATATGCAGATATTGTCTTTTGGATGGTGACAAAAAGATGCCACTATCTACAGCAGTTACGTAATACTAAACTTTAGAGATTTCTCTGCCATGCTCCCCATTGTTTGTGCTGATATGGGTCCTCATTCAGTCCAGTGGCTAAGAGACATACAGATTTTTCCAAATCATTTTTATGCCACGGGGAAACAGAGACACAATTACCACTGAATGGATTCCTAGAAATTCAGATCAGCTGGCATAGTGTAGCTCTGTGTCATCAGTGATTTTGTTGAAAAACTTGGGAGTTTTTCCACTGAACAAATGTTCTCACACTAAAACATGGATATTTCTACGCTTTACAGTGTTGGATTATAGTACAACAATAAATCATGAGTTTGTTTTTGAGCTTTTTATACATGTTTAGCAGGAATGCCCAGAACTGTACATGCCAACTCAGGAGATCTGCTTACACAAAATCCACAAGTGTTGGCTTGTAGAGGGTTTCAGTCTGTAACTTACATTTTTGCTCCATATGTTAAACTTGAAGCCTCAGTAAATTTTACAACTGTGGTGGAAATGTTTGTCTCGGTTCAGATCAAACATGTCCAAAGATACAAACTCACCAGCTGTATCGTTTGTCTGTTGGTACATTCAGAATTTAGAAACATAGACATCATAAATTAAAGATCCACATTGATTCATTGTAATAATCTTTTTATTTTTATTTATTACCTACAAATAAAATGTGTAACAGTGTTACGAGCTTGATTTAAACGCCATAAAAATAAGCATTAAGCTTCAGTGTGTTTGAAAGATTATTCCATGTACAAGGAGCATAAGAAGAGATCACTGTTCTAGTTCAGAAAAGATTCAGGGTACTCTAAAGTAAAGCCAACTGGAGGGAAGTAAATCAACAAGTGTTTCATAGTGTTAAGTATGCACTTAAAAAAGGGGGAGGTTACAGAGTAGAGCTTTGCACATAAAAATATAGCAGAGACACTGTTTTTCTAGGCTTAACAAGGACCAAGAGACCACATTACAATGTACAGGATGACACATTCTCTGTGAATTTGCTGTAAAATGCAAAAGCAGTGACACACAGAGTCTAAAAGGAAAGTTGTGGGGGAAGCAACAGGCATATCAATATTTTTATTTTGCTTTACTTAGTCAAGAAGGCTAAATAAAGCAGATAAAAAAGTCCCTACTTTAATTTTAACTAAGAGAGCGTAATCATCAGCATAAAAATGCACTTTACCTGTCCCAAACTAAGCTTTGAGAAAATCTCTTTAAAATTCCCATAACATTTTACTCTTCTCAATTCGCTAAAACACATTTACGTCTAACTTAAGGGTGATACCAAACCGGTCTAAAGCCCATTCACTGAATCAGATCCGCAGCAGCTCATGGTCAACAAATTCAAACATCTTAGAGTAAAACACAGGTCAGCACAAAGATTCTTCCCAATAGAAACATTAGTTCTCCTACATTTTCACTTAATATGGTTATTGTCATCATTGTTTCACATTTTAGGAATGATATTCATTTTCAGAATTTTAAATTGTAAGTCTAGTTTTACTAGGAAGTTATTTAAATTCTAGTCCAAAAGAATGTTTTGGGTCAGGAGATTTAATTGATTGGTGGACTATCGCAGTAAAAACAGGACTGATTAACCCTTCATGAACTGCAAAAACACTAAAGGTTATCAATTACTTTCGTCTAGTTTCTAGAGCATATATCTTAGTACATTTGAAATAAGACAAAACTACCTTACAAGTAACTTTTCAGCAAGACATAGGAGCTTGTTTTAAATCAATAATTGCTTAATATTGATTTTAAAAAGTACTAATTCCACAGGGAAATTATTTTGTTTATTACAAAACATTTGCCTCATGTTATAAATCAAATACCAGTGGAAATAGTACTTTTGGATCAATATTAAGCAAATTAAAAAGAGACTCATATTTTGCTGGAAAGCTACTTGTAAGTTAGCTTTGTCTTATTTCAAGAGTACTAAGACATTTGCACTAGACATTAGACCAGAAATACTTGGTAAGATTGTGTTTTGGAGCATAGAAGGTGAAAAAGCCACTTGATATAAAAACTAAATCAGAAGATGAAGAAAAAAAAAAATATTTCTACCTCTTTTTTTAAATAACCCTATTTACAGAGGAAATTACTTTAATTAGGACCTTTGCCAGGATGTTCCAAAGCTGCCACTAGATGACAGCAGCACACATGTATCCCTTTGCATTGTTCTGGCTGAAAACTGAGCAACACTATAAGGAAGGTGAAGCTTTAAAATGTGCAGCTTGAATTTAGAAACAGAGAGTTAAAATGCTCCTAATGACTGCTCAGCTGTGAAAACGAGGTGCCATTTAGTCGTACCTGCCATGAAACGTAAGGACGAGCATTCTGCAGGAAAAAACAAAAGGGTGAGCTCCAGGAATCCAGTGAAAGGAAGGAAAGCAGGGAGGAGGAGGAGGAAAAGGGGTGCAGGAATGGTGTTTAGCTTCAGTCTTTTTACACACTGTTGGACTCTTGTTTGGAGTGGAAACACCCAGGAGAGATAAGGTGGGGACGTCACGTCTGGCTTTCATCATGGCACTGCCTCCTGCCCGTTGTTGCAGAGAGACTGGGAGTCATTCCAGTTCAGCCAAACTCCCAGTTACACAAACACTGCAGGAATCTGAGGTCACTCCTTGGAGAATGGCAGAAAGTATTGCACATTTTACATCCAAGGCTGTTTGATTCTCCTGAGGAGAAAACGCTTACCAGCTCTTTATTTTTAATCTTACAGCATCATCCTAAGTCCCACGTGTTCATTTACTCTGAAGGGAGGGTTAGATTTATAACCGAATCTTCAAACTGGGTCCCCAGATGCACAACTCATCCTGACCACTTTTTATGACTTTCCATAAAACACATTTTAAAAGTTGTCTCTTCTCTTTGTCTTCAGTTTTGATTTGATCAGCAGGACTTCTCAAACATGATCACATCCGCAGTGGCATTCCCATCTCGCCACTTCCTCTGCAGTTTAATTTATTCTCTAAAATAACCATTCAATTTTTTACAAATGCTATTAAAAATTATACATAACACATGAGCGTCAGCTGGAGAAGCCTTGAAGTTATGTGCTGTGTCATGACTTCACTAATTTATGTCTGCATAGCCTCAACCAGCCCTCCCGCATTGTTGTTTTGTTGTTTTAATGAGGCAAACTGAGAGATGGGTGCTTTGTTTCTCTGGAGGCCTGGACGTATTTCAAGCTACAGTTGACCTCTGACCCCTGAGAGCAGGTCGGGGCCCGTAGATCAAGCAGAATATTTTGAGGAGAGCGCCACACGGACTGCGAAGAGAAACTGCTGAAAGTTTCCTCGTTAATCATAGCTTCAGCTTTGACAGAGTGAACCAAGAGAGTCAAATTTCCAAACCAGTGATTAAAGATGGTAGTCGTCACCGTACAACAAATGGCTCTGGTGATTAAGGATGTAAATGTGTATTGTTTGAGTTTTTGGATGCAGTTCAGAGTCACTTTTTTTGTCCATCTTAGACTTACAGTGGAGCAAAACCAATTATCTAAGCGGAGACCATTCACCCCACTTGTATAATAGAGGTTTTAGAGGTTTTTGCTGGATTTATTTTCCATCATGAGTCATTGGGAAAAAAAAATAATACTAAAAAAATTGACGACATGACAATGAAGTAAAACTGAAAACATCTCAGATGGGAGGTGTAACATTTGCAGCAGCAGCAGAGGAAGACTTGAGGAAATGATTGTGTGTTTCTATTCTAGTGGAACTGTTAATGTAATCTCAAAGGAGGATAAATGCTGAAAAAAGAAACCCAGTAGTAATATTCCATTAAAATCAGAAAAGAAATAGGAGAAAATGTGAATTATTATGGTTATTTTGGGCATACTAAATGAATCATTCTGATTTAAGGACGATGCGTTCAGAAATGAACAGTAATTATAAGTAAGAAAATGTCTTGCATACAGTGGTAAAGATGTGTAAAAATCCTTCATATTAACTCATCTTCAACTGTAGTAATATAACCTGAGATGTAAAAAAAAAATCAACCTTTTAACTTTTATTGGTCCTCTGTAGTATTAGAATCTCAAATGCCATGTTTTTATTTGTTTAAGCTGAAAATCATCATAATTACCAGAAGCAAAGGCTTAAAAACAACAGTCTGTATTATTACTTTAAAGTCAAATTTACTGAATGGACCTGAAGACTCATTTAGCATAGAGTGAAGTATTGCAATTTCAGTGATTATGACATACAGATAAAGAGGAAAAATTCAGTCTCTGAAAGAATTTTATACTGTGTAAATGTGAAATACGCAAAGTTAAGTGGAAGGAAAAAGTGTGTTAGGAAAAGATTTGCTACCAACAGGACTAACCACAGCCTTTAGAGGATTGACAAGAAAAATGCACAAATTTAGGAGAAGCTTCACAATGAATGGACTAAGGCTGAAGTCAGTCCATTAAGACAAAAAGAGACCCAATCAAGTATTGAGTACACAGAAATAGACATATCTTTCATTTCTGTTGAAAATATCATGCCTTTCTTGTCAATGTAATATTAAAATCTTCTGAGATATTGAATATCACATGTCAAAAACTGAACTGGATCAATAACTTGGATACATTTTAGATGAAGATTCTGTACTTGACTTGGAATCTGCAGAGTTAAATTGAATATATATAATGCTTTTACTATGCTACATGTCCTGTATGTTATTGAAACCCTGAAATGCTAAACAACCTTCAGGTGGACTGCCTTTGTGCTCATGAATAGACTTTTCTTGTGGAGCAGCTGTATCAAAGCAGTTTGTCGGCAAGGAGTAGTTGCAATTATTTATAACAAATGACTTCTGTGCAACTACAACAAAAAGTTAGAATGCAATACGGATCCCAGTTTGTTTTTAAAACTTAGCCAGGTTTCTGGGAAGAAATGAGAAGACTCAACTTCACAAAAAGCCAAAAAAATGCTTGGGAAGATTATATTCTGAAGGGACAAAAAACTTTGCCTAAAACAGAAGAGAGTGGATTCAGGTAAAACAAACGAAGCGAAGAGTAAAAATCTTTTTTGTTACTTGTTTGGCATTGAAACTTAATTTGCTGATGCAGCACCAAGAAACTTTTTCTTGTAAGCTGCAGAACCACAGTGAAAAAAGCTGAATGCACTGAAAAATAATGTTTCACATGCAAAGTTCTATTTTCACTGACTCAATAGCTCCGCCCACTTTCTCATTTGGGTAAATGTTTTAAAATCACAGCATTGTAGGGTTCGTTGTGTTTGGGAACATGTCGGTGATTACAACATTCATCTGCAATCAGATTTTGCAGGATGACTGACCAAAATTACCAGTATGCATTTGGTAGTTAGTTTGTGTTTCACTGCTCATCAAGTTGACTGATTGTTTTCCTTTCACCACAAATCAGTCATGCACAATTTAAAAAACCTCAGACATACAATCTTCCAAACATGTAGTCAGAGATATTATTTCATTTAAGGCGTGGCAATGAAAGCAGTAAAAAGTTAGTGTTTGGAAAATTGCTTAAGATATTGAGGGTAAAGTAACTACTGTTCACATCCCAACATCTGGTGGTTTTAAAAAAGGGGCAGATATTCACCGTCCAACAAGAAGACAACTAGAGCTACATCACAGCATATTCAGTGTCCCAGTAAAAGGCCAACATAAAATCTGTGCCAAGACTTTAAATCTGGGGCACCGGTTATTCCTTTATCCTCTTTATAATTATGCATCATCGTAAGTTAAAATTCAAAAATACTTTATTGATTCCAAAAGGAAATTAAATCCTTATGAGTAGCTGTGTTTATTTTCAAATACTCCACTGCATGTTTTTGCAAATGTTTGATCATAAAACATTTACTTTTTGTGCAGATTCAGAAAACAGGGACATTTGTAACAGCCCATTTCTTGTTTGTCAACCTTATTTGACCAGTAGCAGTAAAACATTTAGATTTATCATCAAGTTCAGTTTTAATGAGGCCAATCTTTTAGCTGAAAAGTTTGTGATGTGAGCAGTTTGGGACTTTTATTGGAATCTACCAACTTGTTTTGGACTTGTTTCTGTTTTTCTATTACATATTACCAAATGATGGTCTTCCAGACGTAACCAGGTTCACATTTTTCTCATTAGATTCTGCATATTTGCTGCCTGAGCAATGAACTGGGGTCTTTAATAAGCGCTGTTGGAATTTATTAGAAAGCTCTCTGCAAGTTTTCTATAAATGGAAAAATACAGTGAAAAATTCATAACTCGGACCATAATTATAACAAGATGTTTTCAGGTAATTGGTAGTAGTGTGAATAATACACTATGCAAGATCATTTGGGAATAAATATATATTAAAAACAGGTTTATAATCAAATTTTACCTGTTATTTTTAAATCCTGAAATATAATTTTATAGCAGAAGTGGAAAAAACCAGATGAAGTTTCACTGATAATGACAGCATTACCAGGAAGCTGTGAATGTTTTAGTGCATCCTGATTGATTTGCTGGCTCACTCACAGAAGCTGCAGAATGAATTTATTCATGTCATCTGCACGGATGCCAGGAGTTGCTGAGTTCCACACAGAGCCCCTGTTCTTGCAACACTCATTTAATGTTTTGTTTTTTAAAAAACTTGAGCAGCCAAGAGGCAATCCATCATGCAAGCTTTATCTGCAGACAGACGAGTGAGCTAAAGCAGGTTTTAGTCAGCTCTCATCTCTGCTGTTGGCTTTGTACATAAATCCCAAGTAAGTCCAAGTTTGGAAAGAAGACACAATCTTGATAATGTGGTTTGGAGACGTTGATACTGAGTATGTGCAAAAACAATCTGAGTCATTAGTGGAAGATAGTCAAATCCACTCAAATGCTCCCTTCGAAATAGACACTGAAACTTTTCGCTAAACCTCTGATGCTCAGAGGCCTGGACTTGGCACATTGAATGCAGAGAGGATGCATTTGTGCTGAAATGTTAATCATACGTTTCTCTAATTATATGTGGAGATTAAGCGTAGTTTTTTAGCCAATAAAAAAACAAAACAAATCAAGGTGGGACTACATCCAAAGCAGACAACAGTTCAGGTTAGAATTTCACATACAATCACCATAAGCATAAATGTCATGTTAATAAATGCAACACGAGGAGGGAAGTAGTCGTACAGCTCCAAAGTAAAAAAAGAGAGAAAAGTTAATGGGTGTCTGGTTCTGAAGAACTACAAAAGTGGGAACAACCACCACTCCAAAAATATACAAAGAGGGTAAAAGAAGGAGTTTTTTTGACTGCGTGTCGTCTTCAGCTTCTATAGATCTCTAATAAACAACGTGTCTATATAGAGATTAAAGGGCTTCTAAGCCAATCAGAGTTAAGCTGAGCAATCAGCCCCCAAAAAGAGACACCTGTGATAACCAGGTATAATCAGTGACAAGAAAACATGAGATAGAAAGAGAATTTATGTAAGAAGAATTTAGAAAAAAATAAAGAAGCTTTTCATTTAATAAATACACTGCAGGGAGATTCTGAAAGTAAAATTATTAAGATTTGTTGACAGACATTTTCTGATATTTGCTCACTGACATTTCCAGGCAGGAAGTTGTGCCTGCTCTTAAAAGAAGAGGTTACAGATAAACTACTGCTACAAAGGGAAACATTTTGAATCTATTCTTTACAGACAGGCAACCCTAAAGTGCTTAGTTTTGGACTGTTGTCTTTGACTTGTGTGATTTTATGTATTCAGTAGTGCTTACATTTTATAGAACGCTGTATATTTTTGTTGGCACTGATTATGCTCCTCCATCACAGGTTTCTCTTTTTTTTATTGTCCAACTTGAGTCTGACTTACTTGTATGACCTTTAATCTCTACATAGACACATTGTTTGTCAGAGATCTAAAAGAAGCTGATGACAATATGTAGCGGAAATGCTTTGGGTGTTTGTTTTGCTCTTATCAGACACATAAGGAGATAAGATCATACTAATTGCCAAAAAAGATCTGATTTCTAAAAAAGAATGAACACTTTCTTAATGTAACATTTCCCATTTTGAAAAGATTTTAATTTGCCAGTTAAAATCTGAGCCTAAAAAGTTCTTGAAAATGCAGATGTGCATCAAACATCTGTGTTTCCGGCCCAGATGATCTGACACTGCGGTTAAAGACGCACAAAATTATTCCAAGGACCGTAAAGGGTCCCCTGGTCACACTGTGGACCCCACTAATTTTGATTAAAGCATATGCCTTTATTAATATAAAAAATATAATAACCAGCACTCCAAAAATCTACAAAGGTTTTAAACAATCAAAAGCAGACACAATGAAATGTATACATTCAATTTGAATACAATAAGTAAGAAAACATGAAACATATTCTGTTCTGTACCACTGGAGCAACCAATAGACCCCAGAAAAATGATGTTTGTCAGTAGCTTTCTGTTCAAAAGTGAATTTTCTGATATTTAACAAGGAATTCACTTATTCTTTGTAGATCTTCGAATGCAATATTTACAGAATGCAGAGATCAGGAGTGTCAAAAATATCATAAAAATTATTCAAAGCGTTATTTAACAACATCTAGATATACCGCTAAGAATTAGCATAATTTCAGAAATATGGTAATTATCCCCCCAAGGGTAATCTGGTCCAATATTATTTTAACTGTTTATTATATAATCAAAAGCAGCACCAAGACCAATGCATATCTTTTAATGACTGATTCATTCCTGCTTTGCTATTTTCCCTTTCAGAGTTTTCCAGCAGATCATCAGAAATGGATGCTGCTCTTTTTTGATCCTTTATCCAAGCTGAGGTCAGGACTAAACAAACATAATAAAATAAAAACACGTATCAGAGGATTTCAGACGTAATGTGGTTGCACTAATTGGATCTGCATTGCTTTCTCATTTCCCTCAAACTCTCCCAATGCCACGTGGGCTCACCCGAGCTGAAGATCGGACTATGGGAAAATATGGTTCCCTGGAGCTCGTAGATCAGTGTCTCTATGTGTCATGGTGGTTTTAAGGGAAGCAATGTGTGATGTGTATTTCATGCAAATATTCTCATTCACTGACAGTTTTCCAACCTCAAAAAGCTTCTCTCTAATCATCTTACTCATATTACATACTTTTCTCTACTTTAATATGTTGAAAATAGTAGTTATAAGCACAAGACAGCTGTGAATGAGATGCTATTAATACAACATAGCCATAAAAAATGTATATCTGTCAAAACTGACTTTTATAGAACATTAAAAAAAAAGTTTTAGTGCACACAATATACTTTCTGGTGTGCACTAAAAAGCATCTCATGCTAATCAGACACTCTGTGGTATGTACTAGTTAGCATCTCTTGTGCAACACTGAAACGCACCAAATAGCATCTCGTATGCACTACGAGATGCATACGAGATGCATCACCAGATAGCATCTCGTGCTCACCAGATACCATCTCGTATTCACCAGATAGCATCTCGTGCTCACCAGATACCATCTCGTATTCACCAGATAGCATCTCGTATTCACCAGATAGCATCTCGTGCTCACCAGATACCATCTCGTATTCACCAGATAGCATCTCGTGCTCACCAGATAGCATCTTGTGCGCATCAGCTTTAATCTCGTGTGCACCAATTAGCGTATCATGAGCACCAGTTAGCATCTCATGCGCACCAGATAACATCTAGTGCGCACCTGTTAGCATCTCATGCGCACCAGTTAGCATCTCGTACGCACCAGATAGCATCTCGTGCTCACCAGATAGCATCTTGTACGCATCAGCTAGCATCTCATGTGCACCAATTAGCGTGTCATGCACACCAGTTAGCATCTCGTGCGCACCAGATAACATCTCATGAGCACCAGATAACATCTCCTGCGCACCAGTTAGCATGTCATGCGGACCAGTTAGAGTCTCGTATGCACCAGATAGCATCTCATGCACACCAGTTAGCATCTCGTATCACCACATATCTTATGCGCACCACATAGCATCTTGTGCACACCAGTTAGCGTGTCATGCACACTAGTTAGCATCTTGTGTGCAAGAGATTCTTTCTTGTGTGCACCAGATAACACATAGGATCTTTCGCAATAATTTGCGCTAGCTGTGTTTACTGAGAGGAAAATATGTGACATTTCCAGCTTAGCCTCACTTACACGGACATTGTTGCGTTACTTGCCTGACAGATTGTCTGCGGTGACCAGACATAAATGAAAATAACTATCTGAGAAAGTCGCTAGTTCCACAATAAATTTTATTGAATGCTCACAATATAGTATGTAGTGCACATGAGATGCTACCAGGTGGACATCAGATTGTTTATTTTTCCCTTAATGTCCCTTCAGAAACTGTGTTTTTGGTGTAAATTTTGTTTTATATTTTTACACTCTGAAACATCAAATAGTGCTTAAAATACAAATTATGCTCCACAGACAGAAAACACAGAAGAAGAAAAAAAAACATCAAAAATATTTTTATAAAGTTTATTTTTGCAAAGATTTTTCAGAATTTCTCAGTAGGAGAGCCCATCAAGTAAATCCTGAGGAGAGGTAGAAGACAAGCTGCATCCCAAAACAATCAGCTGAAGTCGTCCAGTCATTTCACTGGAATGGTTTTAAAGGCATGTCCCATTGAAAAGAGACTCCATAATATGGCCAAGAACTGGCTGCATTTCTCTCCTGGCCTGCTAATGGCTTTGAATTCCCTGGAAGAATATGGAGAGCAACTCTAGAGAAACTGAAGATCAGAATTTTCCTGCTGGTTACGCCTCAACCACATGCTTTCTGTAGCAATCAATAAATTTCAGGCATGTCTAAGTGAATATTTGGCCAATCTTATCAAAATTGCTGGAGTCTATTTAAATTGTTTGATTTCCTTATGTGGATCCAGGTTTTAAGTTGAGTTTACGCCATTCCAGCATCATATTGTCAGTCTGCATTATCCATTCCAAAACCAGTTTAGACTGGAGTTTTGGATCTCTGTCCTGTTGGAAAACTCAGATGTTTCAACCTTCTGACCCAAACCATTTCCCTCAGTTGAAAGAAAATTGTCAATATTGATTAGAAACAGTTCAGCAGCCAAAAAGTGAAGCTTTTGGCTCCTGAAATACTAGAACACTAGAAAAAATTTAAGTGTTCACAATTTCCTCTAGTGTTCTAGTTGGTGTAGCATAAGCAGGCAGACAAATCAAATAACTAAAAACCGCAACAGGTTATCAGCTAATCAAAAGTTTAGACATTAAAAACTCAAAATCTCTTCCCTTTCTGAACAGGCATTCATTCACAAAGACATGACCCAATGAGGGAAAAAACATAAAAAATCTTCTCATTTTGGCATTTAGCAAACAGAACTTTGATATTTATAAATGGCCTAAAATAGAAAAGAATGGTAAAAAAGAGTGCATACCTTTTCTATAATTTTAGCTCTACGTTAATTGTTATCTTGGGTAGAGAAACACACCCATATAGTAAATAACTGTGGCTTAAATAATCAACATCACAACTAGATTTTGGACGTTCAACTACAGGTCGTCAAATAAAACATCAAAACATCTAAAAAGCTGGTTTCATTTTGTTAGAAATTTTTTGGCAACTGAAACAACCATGTTCAACATTATCTAACAAGTAAACTGATCAGAACAGCCTGCACACAGATCCAAGCCAGCAGGATATGAGGCCTCTCCTTGTTGCAACTCCTGCCAACATAAGAGCTGATTCATGCTGGCACCATCAAAGACAAGCACATCAGCAGGTGAGAGTATTAACATTTTTTGTTTTTGAACATGGGGATATGTTTGCTCTCCTTTGCATGGCTTACGACAGCATCTGGAAATAAAAATCTCAGTGAAGCAATCTGATCTTCCTTTTTCTGTTCTATCTGTTCTCACTTAATAAGGAGAGGAACATTTGGCAGAGCTTAAAGAGAAGCAGACGCACACCTGTTGCTGACATAATGAAACCATCAGTCATAGACTTTGCAGGTTTTAACTGGTGTGCAACAGGTTTATTTTTGTCACCCATGACCATTTGGGATTTCCCCATTGTTAAACTTGGCCACTTGAGCTTTTGACAGCTGATGACATACTTCACTTAAAGACAACATATGCACAGCATGAGTAATTCTTAAAGGAACAATGACAGGATAATCAATAAATGCTACAGGAATGGCAATAAAAATTTCAGCTCATATCATCTGATAAGATCAGATGTTAATCCAGAAAACTAAGAAGAAAGTTTAGAAACTAAAGAACATTGTATATATTAACTAAAGTAATTACTGTATACTTTACATTTTAGTATATATATATCCTGAAAACTTTAATGTACATGTCACACAAAATGTGAAATATTGTACCTAAGGTGTTAATAAGACCACAAGTGTCTGTGAAGATCTAAAATTAGCAAATATTTGAGACCTCCTTAAAAATGCTTTTGTGTGTCTATTTTAACAGTTTAAACATAAAACATACATTAATATGTATTAATACATGCTATGGAAACTCTTAGTCTTGCCACTTGTTCAAGTTCAGGCAATCAGCATCAAGGAGATTAAATGCCAGCCAAAAAGTGTCAAACATTTCTGCTTCCCATTTGCATTTTCGTTCGAATATTTTAGATATGCTCTGAGAAAAAAATCAAATGGGCGAATAATTGGGTGTTACTTTCCACAGAAAAATCTACAAATAGGTGAATCCGCAAAGACTGAATCGTGAATAGATGGAGATCCACTCTAAATAAAGAGAAAAATCAATCTGGAGATAGAGTCCAAAACAACTAACTGAACTTCAGAGAAAATTTGCTAGGAGTTTAGGCATTACTGGTTATATTGATAGCAAGAAGGAAGTAGAAAAAACAAGAAAAACACTTAAGTGAAAAAATAAAAATAAAGTCCAAGTCTGGAAACACTTGTTTTTGTAACAAAGTAAGAATCGTCTGTTTTATTGTTTTGTTTCACATTTATTTTCATGACTTTGTTTATTGACTGCTGTGCAAACAAGGCATCATCATTCATCTTCATTTAAGAGTCTCATCCCACTTCCATGTTTATTTCTCTTCATAAACTGGGATTTGGAAAATTAAAAGACCAACTTTATTGCTCCCAGAGTTAACAAACATTAGTGGGATGATTTACTCTGCTGCTGTGTTTGCAACATTATTAATCCCACCCTACAGAGAGAGGAGCCTGTTGAAACATCAGTCTGAAGGACAAACCATTTCATCCCTGGTGTGGTTTAAAGAGGGCTTCACAACATTCCAGCATCTGCAATTAAACCTCCTCTCTCCAACCACAAAACAGACCATGAATGAGCTAAAACCGATTCTGCGTGCAAGGTTCGCAGGACCATGCAAAAGAAAGTCAAATGTTTTGTTTGTCCCTGCTAAACTTTATGCATATAATTCCTAATAATTTAATAAGTTTGACTTTGATGGAAACACATTGCCCCTGAAAGTATCTCGTGTGAAATTAGTTTCTTGTTTATGGCTCCACCAAAGGGAGGACTTGGAAATTACTGACCCACTCTTCCACATCCAATTTCAGCTGTTAAGCGCAGTCATGACAAGAGTATTAAGATCTCTTGTATTATAGACATTTTATTCAGCTTTCACACAAAAATGGTAAGAAAATGCAAATGGAGCCATTAAAATCAGCCAGGCTTTGCTTTCTGCTTGACTGAGTTTGTGTCCCAGTAGTAATAGATGTGTAGGTGAACCCCATCTTCCTGCAGACACTTTGGCTCATCATAAAACTCACAATTTGCACGTTTTTATGCTTCTACTTGGATTTATACTGCTTTTAAAAACAGCCTAAGTGCTTAAAAAAACACCCTATCAGTTATTGGAAATTTAAAGTTATTTAGTGTTTTGAAAATTACCCATTTCAAAAACCTCCAGAATGTAATGTCATAATCAGCAGGCACTTCACCTCACCTAGCGACCCCAGTGAAGTCCAGCCCTGTTACCCAGCAACCCAAGAGGAATTTCATCAAATCAGCTGGTTTTATAGCTGTATGTGCAGCACAATGGCTACTGGAAAAGATGAGTGTTTTGTTAGTGATTTACCATCCTGGTTGTGCAGGAGGCTCTACTTCTGTTTTTCAAAGATGTGCAGTTGTATAATTGCACATCTGTTTGCAGCCATTTTCACATGAGTGTAAACATTGGGTTGGGGGGCGTGGCCAGCAGCAGCTCATTTGGGATTTAAAGTGAAAAGGCCTTAAAACAGCAAGGAGTTTTTCCCAACTAGTCACTGGATTGCAGCCTCAGTTTCCCGTTTTCTGCTCCTTGGTCAAAAGTGCTACGTGTTGGTATTTAGTAAGTATTTAGTATACTTTAATTAAAAAAGCGTTTTTGGCTGCTATTGCTGTCTATGATCTTGAAACATGCTACAGATTCTTCTGACTTCAACAAGGCATTTTCATCCACCACTCACTGTTAAGATCTGTTGGTGTTTGGACTTCTAGCTTCATCTGTATCTTGATCACTTCCTTATTTCTTACCTTCCTAGTTTAAACCTGTCAGTTCAGTTAGTCTGATTGTTTCTGTTTTGGATTAGTGTTTATCTGATAGGTTCAAGTTTCTTGTTACCATTTTCATACTCTTTGCTTTGCTTATATTCTACCTCAGCCTCCGATTTGCTTCATCTCATCCGTTTGTTAGTTTTTGCCTTTTGTCTTCATTGCATCATGTATTCCATCATGATTCTGTACTTGTGTCTACATCTTGGACTTGCAACACCATTGGATATCTTTGTGTTTTCTGACCATTTGAGGTAAACAGCAACATATGAAAATCATCATCAGCAACAGTTTCTAAAATACTTAAAACATCTGGCAACAACAACTTTTAAAGTCCTTTTATCACTTTTGTTCCTCATTCCTATGGTTGGTTTTATCTTCAGAAAGTTGTCTTCAACACATCTACAGTAGATCCCTTGTTTTCATGTAACTGATGTGATTTGAGGTAGTAATTGATTGGGTGTAAATTGGCAACTGGGTGTATGTCTTTACATTTAAATTCAGTTTCAGATCTTTACTATCCCCACCACTGACATGAAAAGTCGACTTTTTTGCTTGACTCTAAATAGGGAACTCTCATCATTATTTCTCTCGTCTTTTGTGGTATTTTCCAGTATCTTTCAGTGTTTCCACATTTTAGGGTTACAAGGTCTTTTTATATTTTTGTTTGCTCAGACTATGTAGATTTTTGTTGGTGAATAGTAGGAAAGTTTTAATAACTTGAGTTTAAAGACTCCTTTCGTTGCAATTATTTCTGTGAATTAGGTGGCAGCCACATCTGTTCTTTTTTTCTCTTTCTGGAAAACTACTCATTAAATGCATATAACTTTGATTAAGCCAAACCATCTGGCTCTTTTATGTTACCTCCACATGCCCTTTGCGAGATGTCATACCACCCTAAGAATGTAATGTATAAAAGGTAGAAAAAGTTCTTTTGGTAACAGTAAGGAAGAGTTAAAGAGCTAATTATGACAAAAAACCTTGCTGATATCCATTGCATCACGAACCCTGAGAGTAATGAAAGTCATTTTGCATGACCTACAACCTATAACTGTCTGTTGTTGGCCTGTTTAAAACTCACTTTGGAAATGTTTTTTATAGCACAGGCAAAGATTGGATGACTGTTGTACACTCTCACTATGAGGTAATCATTTTCCAAGAAATAAAAAGGGGGAGCAAATGTAGGACTGCGTGTTGCTGTTCTTGTTTTACTAAATTTTTATAATCTGTAATGAATGCTCAGCAGGTATAAGCCCAGAGGAAGGGAAGTATTATGAAGGACCTGAAATTCAGATTTGTAACTGTTTATATTGACAAGTATAAATGTCCCACTAGGTTTTACATGTGAGGGCTAGACAGTGTAACCCTCTAGGGGGCGCTAGAGAAGGAAAGGTACAGCTTCTTTATGCATTTAAAGGTATGAGTTCACCTCACAGGAAGGACTACAACAGGGGTGCCCAAAGTCAGTTCTCGAAGGCCTGCAACCTGCATGTTTTAGTTCTCTCCCTGGTGGTAGTAACAAGCTTTTCAGCATGTCTATGTTTTTCTTAGGCCTCAATGAGCCACCATTTCATCCAGGTGCGTTAAACCAGGGAGAGAACTAAAACATGCAGGATGCCGGCCCTCGAGGACAAACTTTGGGTACCACTGGACCGCAAGCTCTTTTTTCTTACAACTAATAAGTAAAATATTTTTAGCCAAGGTAAAGTATTTTTTCTTCCCAAAATATATTATATAAATATTCTATGCAAAGTTAGATTAACCCAAAACTGAGGATATTTCATTTTGGTAACCTTTAAATAATACATTTCTCCACCCGTTATTTTAAGTTTAATGGAGTATGAGTTAAGAGGCGGAATCAATAAAAAGTTTCAGACCCAGAAAAGCGGTAGTGGGTGCAGAAGAATTCAAATGGGATACATATGCAGTGGATCAGTGAAAGTAAACTACCCCATCTAACCCTGTAACGCACTCTCTTCCGTTCTGTTGTGGTTCAGCTGCTGAAAGCTAACAGTCAAGATTGAGCCTCAATTATTACTTGTTTTCTCCTGTTATGTTGAAAGTTAATTAAAATAAGTCATAAAATTCCTGTTGTTAGACTCTGTGAAACCCTAATAAGCTCCTGGTGATTATTGAAGTTTAGACAGATTAATATTTTGAACTTTCATTCCCTATTCAAGAAATTGGTCCTTTTATCTTATCTGCAGTATATAATTTAACACAGCTGATATTGAATATACTGGATTGTTTTTTATTTGAATTCTCCGTTGGTATATAGATCTCACCTCCTTTTGGAAGGGAATGTTTATGGGATCATTTAGGAAACTGAGGTTAACCACCATGATGCCCTCGGATATTTTGCATTTAAAACACTAGTGTATGTTTGAATAATTTGTGTACTAAGTTGCTTTTCCTTTGTAGAACTTATAAGGTGTCTAGAAAAATTCAACAACTCATTTCATCTGACTTCATTAATGGCCAGAAGAAAGAAAATTAGTCATTCTCCTGGAGTTGCCAGAACAAAATTATATTTTTCTTCTTTTCCACCCCTGATTTGGGAATTCTTGCTTCTTCTTTACACATCATCTGGCTGAACAACTCAAAGGTTTAAAGTGGATATGATTACTTACACTGACTAATGCTGGGAGGGACCAATGAGAATAATAAGATAATACAATACAATTGTATTATTGTGAAGTATGAAATCATTTATCCCTGTTGTCACCTCCAAAACTATAAAAACATATTTTCTGTATCTCTAGGATGCCAGTCCATCTGTAGGTGGGAAATACCTGGATATATTTACTTAGCCACTTTTACTGGAGTAACTTTTTGAAAAAAGAATGACTATGAGTAATTTTATTGTACTATATTTTTTACTTTATTAAAAAAGCTATTGAACCAATAAGATGAGATGTGAAGTTGCAAAAGTGAACTGAAAAGTTCATTAACATGTTGGTGATTTTATGAAATACCATAAATGTTAAATGAATGAATGCTAGTCAAACAGCGTTTGTTTCTTCTTCCTTGACTGATGCACACATCACTCTTGTCTCTTATGTAAATATAAGAGACAATGAAATATCCATGTTCAGTATTCAGTTATTTTAACAAAGGCCTCATTGCCTGGAAAGGGCAGAATGTCTTAAAAAATGTGAATCCTAAAGAATTAAAAACCTTAAGAGTCTGCAGAATAAAAAAACAAAATAGGTAATGAGGGAATTAGCATTTTTATAAAAATGCTACTTCTAGAGCAGACGTGGCATGAGAGAAACGCAGCAACGTTGTGTTGAGCTGGCAAGAAGTTCTCACCCCCCAGGTCTCAATGAATAATTCCCAGTCATGTGTTTTTGATCATTTGAATATTTCCATGGTACTGTAAAGAAGAATCCCACCATGACTCAGATCTGCATGCAGCTGTGTGAACAAAGACATAAAGAAGAAAAAGAGGAAAGAATGGCAGTCGTGGACAGAAATTTATTTGTTGTAGTGACTCCCTGCAGAGAAGCTGCAGCCACAAAGTACCGCAATCAGACCCACATGCCATAGAAATGTTACATGTCACTGGAATGTTTGTACCCAGATAATTACCACCAATTAAGTTGAGCATGTAGTAAGTTTGGAGATGTGTTCATGAGATGTGCAAGCAGTTTAGGTGTGCTTACTGGAACTAAAGCTGAAGCTTTAACTTACTTGAATTACTGCAGTAAAATAAAAAGAACCCCGTCTCCCCCCAGCCTTTTTAATACTTTCATTCTTAAGGAGGAGAAGACTGATGTCACTTTTTTTTGGAAGCGTTGGCCTGCTGATCTAACCAGAACAACAGGAATCCAGAAACCAGTTATTATACCCAATTTAGCACCAAGCAAAAACAGGATATGATCTGTCATTGTCACATGTGCAAACAATAAAATCACTGCAGATGTGGAAACAAGTAAAAAAGTAGCCACAAGGCAATGCTCTGCTTTCCGCTCAGTGATTGGTGGTCTTGGGCCTCCAGTCAAAATTGGAGACTCTGATAAAAAATAAAAAAAACAGTTCCTAGGTTGGCTTATCAAAGAGATCTGATATAAAAAAGAAACACTTCAGAACAACTCTAACATATTACAAAATTACTATGGGGGAAATGTTTTTTCTGTGTGTCTCTGGATTTAAACTGAAAAGGAAAAACATCACAGAAAGCCTCAAGCTAACAGATTTCTGCCATTTTAAAACCATTCCAATGTTTGACTCTATTTAATACAACCTCCATCACTTTTCAGCACACTTACTTTACTTTGTGGTCTTTGGTTATTTGTAGGAGAGTAAAGATACATTTGGTTCATGAGATCCTAAGATTTTTATGTTCCGAGTAAGAATTCACAAATGGAGTTAAGGTTTTACAGGCCAATCCAGCCCTGGACTAATCCTTACTGTCTAGTTTTCATGCATGTCTAATTATTTAGGTTTCCTTGAACTGATCAACAAAATTATCAGGTCTCTCAGGATAAATAAATAAAAATACTTTGGCAGCTGCAGTTTGTCCAAAATGCTGCTAACATGTGATTCCCTAAGTTACTGCACTGGCTTTATGTTAAGCAAATATTATTAAAATTGTGTTCATGGTTTGAGGCCCGGGCAAAATTTCTTTGACATCTCATCTTTTTATGCTTTTGTATCCACTTTCATATTTCTAATATATTTTTTACATCTTTTTAGCACCAATAGGAAAGCAGAAAGCAATATGAAAACTTTACCATCATTTGCAGTTAATTACACCATGTTCCAAATTATTATGCAAGTGATATTTTCATAGATTTTCTTAAATGGTCAATACAAATGATGGTCAGTATAATTTTCAAGTCATGAACTATTACAGTATAAATCAAATTTTGCTGAACAAAACTCCCCAGGAGAACAGCATTTCTTTCAAAAATAAAAAAATCAAGATACACTGTTCCAAATTATTATGCACCGCAGATTTTCTAAACATTTTATGGATTATAAAGAACTGCAAATGGTCATTCTTTGAATGTGCAGCATTAAGTGATCACATGTACTAAAGTCAAAAGCTATTTCAATCAAAAACATCTCAACAGACGGAGTTACATGTTAACATTGGATCCCTTCTTTGATATCGCTGCTCAATTCTTGCATCCATTGAACTGGTGAGTTTGTGGAAAGTTTCTGCTTGAATTTCTTTGCAGGATGTCAGAATATCTTCCCAGAGCTGCTGTTGATATGAACTGCATTATTCCACTCTCAGATCTTCTGCTTGAGGATCCAAAGGTTCTCAATAGGGTTGAGGTCAGAGGAGGATGGTGACCACA
>CAEFZX010006020.1:0-120188 GCA_903066825.1 Alfaro cultratus | reverse complement strand
CCGTTATCAACGCCGTCTTCTGCCTGTCCCTCGTCATCGGTGAATTTTACAAATATTTCATTGAGAGGGTTGAAAGAGAAAAAAAGTGGAGACATTGCCTACCAAAACGCTGAAATGAGTCATTCTCAAAAAAGATATTATACGAGTGTGTAATTTATATATTTTTTCTTGCGGTATGATTAGCATAATTGCTTTGCTAATTCGGGCAAGCATCTACAAGACCGAGCCCAGAACGGTATGACTGACACAAAGTCTATCACGCTACCCATGAATTATTCTGTTATTCTATAATATTATAAAAGACGGCGTATCTGAAAAGAAATATAGTAATACGCACCTTTACTTTCTTTCAAATTTCTTTCTCTGAATCTTGCATCTGGTCCCATAGAAATGAATACTATTTTCTTTGACTCCCCCTAGTGGTCTGGAGCACTTCCGTTTTCAACTCTTTTTGTTTGCTGCATTTCATTCGGGGGTGTTTTCTTTTTTGTTTGCTGCATTTCATTCGGGGGTGTTTGCGTCNCATTTCATTCGGGGGTGTTTTCTTTTTTGTTTGCTGCATTTCATTCGGGGGTGTTTTCTTTTTTGTTTGCTGCATTTCATTCGGGGGTGTTTTCTTTTTTGTTTGCTGCATTTTATTTGCTTTTTGTTTGCCGCATTTAATTTGTGCGCGTGTCTTTTTTTTGTTTGCATGTTTTCTCTTTTGCTGCGCATTTGCACCTGTCGGCCACCGTATTAAATATACAGATGATACAGTTATTGTTCTTCAAAAGAATGGCAACGAGGACAAGCATGGGCCTGTGGCAGAGCCATGAAGCCCATCTAAACCTGAACACTGTGAAAACAAATGAAAAGCAAGAGCTTAGGAAACCCAAAGTACCATTTACACCTTAAATTCAAACTGCTTCCCATAGATACAGAGGCACACGGGTCAGGAAATAAAGGATAAAGAAAATATTTCCTTACTATGTAATACAGTTTTTAATTAAATACATATCGTTTTATTCATTTCTGGTGATTTTATTTTTATTTGTTTTTAATTGCTGTTGCATTGGTTGTTGGATGTGAATTGTTTTATTGTTTTAATGCTGTTTCTGGATGACTTGTTCCAAACTGAGTTTTCCTATTAGACACACTTAGAAGATCAGAGAGGTATAAGAGTTTTATAGCATGGTGGTGGAGGGCTGGTGATCTGGGATTGTATCACAGCAGGAGCATCTGAGCATCTTGAGTTAAAAAAAACTGCAAATCTGAACAAACGTTTTTCAAAAAGGGACAATGCACAGCTTTACAATTAAAGTCATGCATGACTGATCTAGCCAGCAGGTGATCCTTTGCAGACAATGGCAGTTGTTAATTTAGCAAATATATTTTTATTGTTTTAGCATGTACATATATGACAGTATCATCAGCATACATCTGCAAATTCACATCAACACAATGCTCAGAAAGGTAATATACAAGCTAAATAGTAAGGGACTCAACACTTGACATATTGCACGGTCTTTGCTACTTTGCATAGCAAAGTGTTCTGGACTGAAATGTGTGACATCATCTGTCTGTTATCTGAATCTGGATCAGCAAGACAATGATCCCAGACATGATGGCTGAAAACTGAAAGAATATAGGTGTCGTGATGTCCTAGTAAAGGTCCAGTGCTCAACCTGATTGAAATGCTGTGCAGAAACTACTTTCTCCAAACCGCAGCGTACTTAAGCAATGAGTTGACCTAAATTCCTGAACAGTGTCATGTGACATTGGTGCAATCCGATGGAAAGCAATATGACTCATCTAACCCACCATTTAAGGTGGATTTACAAACTGTTGAATCATGGTGTACTTTTGTCTTGTTCCTAAGAATGCACTTAATATTGACCTAAATATGAATCTGTGCTTTCTCATAATGAAGGATGTCCTTCTCTTGCAGGATAGCTGTCAGCAAAAGGTGCTTTTCTGTTATATGTTAGAACTGATGATGATCTTTGAAGAGGAAGACACGGATCCGAGCAAAACACAATGCATCTATAACTTCAACCGTACACTGTCACCTGAGGTGAGTGTTTGTAGCTCCGGTTTGTATTTTTTAGCCATTTGAAAATATTTAGAAAAAACAATGTTTTCAAGAAATCTTTGCCTCTTCTTTGAAATTTCAGAAAAATTGTCCAGCATGTGAAATCTACCCCCTGCAAAACAGTACAGTTTTCTACGACAGACTTTGGAACATTTTGCAAAAAATAAACGAATATAATGCAATGAAAAAACTTGTATAGACTTGTATATAAAAATATTTTATTCTGTGAATATTGCAATGTAAGCATCAAAACAGATGACTGCCGTCCTCCAATATGAATGAATGAATGTATTTTCATTGCTCATACTCCAGGCAAATGTATTTAAAAACAGTCTGAATGTATAGTATGACACTGTTTCACCATATGCTTTTTGTTGTACAGTTGTACTTTGTGGCCATGTTGTAAATTGAAGACGCTTCTTAACACTACTGAATGTAACACTTGTACAGTTTGTGTAAGAATTAACTCTAGGGCACTTCAGTATATCTACCTTTGCTGTAAATACAGATTACTTTAAACATATTTGATTGCTTTGCATTTTATTTAAAAATTTGTTATAAATTTCCAGAGGATGTTGTGTTGTAAACAAGGAGAGGTTAGCAGGCACTTGAAATAATATTTGCAATGCTTCACCAAAAAAAAGGAAAATAAAACACACACAATCAGGCCTGTTAATGCTCTACAAGTACATCTCAATATATCAGAGTCTCGTTGAAAAGTTTATTAAATGCTGTGGTTATTTAACTTGTTCACCTTTCTTTCTACTACACTTTTTCCCTCCACTCAACCTTCCATCAATATGTTTGGATACAACACTCAGTGAACCTCCAGCTTCTTTAGTTTTGGTCTTTTGTGGTTTACAGTGGATCCATTGTATTTTCAGGGTTTAGTTGCCCACAAATATCTGATACATGCAGCAAATACTTGACATCCTCTCTGAAAACGCTTTTATCTGCCAAATATACCTAAATATGCATTAATATGCACACTGGAAACCATCTTAGCACTACCACAGAAGTTAATATCTACAGTCCTCCATATTTTACTAATATCTTCAAAGTAAAAACAGCCCAAAAAACATCTTGCTGCACAAACCAGCACAAACAAAGTTGAGTTGATTGACACCAATATTGTTTAACTTGAAGAAGGTGGGGGGCTGGTTGACCTTTCGTGACCTCTGCAAACATATTAATATCTTCAAAATGATAGCGGCACAAACAAAAAAAATGCTGCACAAACGTAGCACAAACTCTTGACACCAACTTTGCTGACTTTGAAGAAGGTGGGGGGGACCGACTTCACTCAGGTGTTAAATAAGTGTTAAAAAACATCAGCAAGATTTTGAGCTTCACTTTCACCAGCTTGTGCTCAACGCTGTCACGGTTGCTAGGCGACAGAACATATCCTGAGGTAATGGCGGCAAAATATCTGAAGACTGGCCCATCCGCTTACTTCGTGGTCAACGAAGGAACCTGCTACATCGACCGAGTAGGGAGGGTCCTTCGAAGGATGCAGTCCCTGAATTTGGACACACCCAAGGATCAAATCTAGCTGTTGTGATAATTCCACAATATTTATAGTTCAGTGACACAGAATTATAGTTAAAAGTTGAGTTAGCAAATAATCATTTTGGAAGATGATGAAGAGTCAATGTCTGACTTTGACTCCTCAGCAGGAGGTAGTTTTACAGAATCTGTTCCTTTTAGAGTCTCTAATGTGTGTTTCTGTAATATTCAAGCAGTTGCTATGTGTGTGTGTTTGGCTGAGCAGCAGTGGCAGTGATTGGTCACTGCCACTGCTGGCTCTTCATCTTTTTGTGTTTTTGTTTTCTTTTTGAACTTCCACTTTCCTCTTGCCCACTGCTTTCCTGACTCGTTTCAGACGACAACACTTCTTGAACTTCCCAGCAGGAATCAGCCTGTGCCACATCCTAATCTTATTCATCTTTGTCTCATTGCCTTCATTTGTTTGTCTGTTTATACATCACCATGTGAAGCTTCAGTCAGTTGTTTTCATCTCTTGTGTCAAACATTTCAGGCTTTGTTATATTTATTGGACTTGCATCTGTTTTCTTGTACTTCTGTTTGAATTGGAGATTATGGTACTGACAACGGATTGCACTAAAGGACTGCTAAATTTATGCCACTATGATGTTGATTCTTGCGTTTGAGTTTTCTATTCCTGTGCCTTGCAACACTTATTATAGTTTGGTTGGGCAGTCAGAACTTCAGAGGGTTCATAGCACCTTTTCACTGCACTGTATAGGCATGTGTTGTTTAACTGGGTTAAGTTTTTAGAAAGATGTTGAGTTAAAGTGTTCTTGAAAAGACTGTTCTATTATTTCTCTCCCTCTTTCTGTAAAGGGAAATGCACTTATATTCCTGTCTGAACAAGATGGTGTTTCGCTTAGTTCAGCTGAAGGTTGGAACCTGACATGTTCAGAACAAGCAAATGTATTTGTTCGTATCATCTTACACATTGCATAATCTCTGTTCCCACAAGTTGAACCGACGTTTTAATGTAAAGAACTTGTTTAAAGCTGAATTTAAAGCAAAACAACCAAACTGTGCATGTCCTTGTTTGCTTTTAACTATATCAGTTGTGGATGATAAAATCTAAAAAACAGATCATGCATTGAAACTTAAGAAATACCTGGCAAGACTTGATAAAGATGATTGCACAATTATTTGGCAGATGACACCTTGATGCTGAGAAACATAAGTTAAAATGTAAAAGATAAGAAGCAGTTGCCTGAAAAATAAACCCATAACATTCTGCTCACCAATCAGATGCACTTGAAGATTATCATCTTTCCTGGATCATAGTTCTGCATGTTCAAAATGCACCACAAATATTTTCTGTTTCTGCATCTCACCACCAGGGATGTTACACCTATAAATGAAACAATGTGCATGTTTTATGTTTTACAGCTGCATCCTTTGTGCACAATTGAGCATTATAGGAAATCCTCCCTCCCAACACATTCAATAAATATTTACATTCCTGCTGCTATTTGAAGTTTTTCCATCTCTTTAAAATAGTCTTGTTTTTATGCTAAAGTTTAAATAATCCTACTCAGTTGCCCATTTCTTCGAAGCAGAGTATTCTTTTTTTAAATAACGGTACAGTATTATTTTCTCATGCTGAAATTTTGTCCTTTAATGTTAAGTCTGTTCTTATATATTCTTTTATCTGTGTGTGAATCTACGTGCTTCGACGTACCTGTCACTTTGCTGACAGGTAATTGCTATTCTTTTCAGTTCTGTGAAATGGTATTTCTGTAACGATTTTTATTTTTTAAATGTGATTTTTTTTAAAACTGGGAACGTGAGGACTAAAAGCGCCTGTATATGGGCGGCCCGCTCTATCGCCACGCCATGCTCTGCTGCCGTCTGCTGATTTATTTTAAGGTACTCAAGCACACAGCTTCCTCGTGTGACATTGTGAGAAAATAGAAAGACACTGACCAAGATATCAGGAAGAGAAATGCTGACCTCCACATCCTTGGTAAAAATTAGCAAATTCCTGAAGGTTCTGCGTTCATTTGTGCAAACTGAAACGCCGTACAGCGAGGAAGAAGCCATTACTCCGAAAGCAATGCAAAAGGACAGATTTCTGTCAGTAATTACATGCAAAGATACGGAATCACTGTAAGTGAAACATTGTGTTTGTTTGTCATTAGTAGAGTATCGAAAAAAGTTTAGTGCACATTTGTAATGCAGACGCAGGTATCAGATCTTCCGAATGAAAAATGACCTCAAGGACACCAAAAGTGATTTAAAGAAAACAAAGTCAATGTTCTGCTATTTTCAAGCTACGACAATAAGCAAATTACGATTCTCAAACAGTGCAGAAACTCCTCCCTCTGTGCAATGATTGGCCAGAAATCAAGCTCAATGGGACAAATCCCAGACGAAGCACCGGAGGAAGATGAGAATCATGCAGAATTGTGTAGAAAGTCAACGGCCAGGCTAGATCTTTTTGGAATTGAAGGAAGATATGTTTTGCTGATTTAATGTCAGACATTAAGAAATAAGGTTAGGAGTCTTTTTTATGATGTTTGTAAAAGTCTAGTTTCAACAGTTTGCATTAGAAGCCTGAATAGATCTGAGAGTAAATGTTGATGTTTTTTTAGCTAAAATCTTTGACTGTTAAAACCTAAACATAACCCTGGTAGTAATAATATCCAAGCTAGCAACAAAAGCTCTGCTGTCCATCAGAAGAAAGAGCAAGATCATGTCAGGCCACAGAAACAACAGACAGAATGTTCCTGCGAACATCGAGGAACCTGAGAGCAACAACAGAAACGGGCTTTCAGGATGAAGTAAAAAAAAAAAATGTTTAGCTGAGTAAATAAATTGCTGGCTGCAAAAATATTCTGAAACATTGAAGCAAAGTATTTCAGCTTCCCAACCTACATTTTATTTTACATACCTAAAAAAAAAAAAATGTTATGAAAAAAAAATAATAAATAAAAATCTGCAAATAAGTTGGTCTTTCCGTGAATAAACTGGAGTTACTTTCTACAAAAAAAAAATAAAAAATCAGCAAATACTGAACTGTGAAAGGAAGGTGTCCACTGTCTTTGGTTACAGATGTGGAATTTATTTGTTCCACCTTGACAGTGATGACCAGAGAAAACGGAGCTTCAGAGGGACCAGAGGATAACTTTTCCTAAATATTTTCCCTGACATGGTGGAGGAGACAAGGGAGACGGAGCATCCCAGCCAGTTGGATGTTTTGTTTTTTTTTGGCATATTTATGCGATGACTAAACAGAAACCAAAGCAACATTCTGTTGCTGAAAAAACTAAAGGAAACTCTACATCATAAGAGGTCTGTGAGAACGGAAATGTGTCTTTTCTGTAACTTTATATCCTCATTGGTCATGTCTGTTGTCTTTGCTGCCATAGTAACTCTCTGCAAATCAAAAGGGCAGAAAAACTGTAGAAAGAATGGAGATGGTCCTCTTGGAATATTTATACAACAACCCGTTGAATTAATGTCTCGCTTGTCTAAAATCTTTCGGTCAATTCTACATGAAGCATCTTGTGTTGTGGAAAAAAAATCTATATAATAAAAGAAGTTAGAATACTTTAAAGAAATGTGAAAACGTGTAATAAACTTCATGCTGTTATATCCTGTCCAACGAGGGAGGCATCTGGTGTGTTGAGCGCTAATATTACCAGAATGTATTAGCCTTTGTAAATAAACAGTAGGTTACCGTTTATGTAGAAGCGTCATGTAGTAGAAAAGGTAGATTTCTACTATAAACACTATTACCAAACTGTTGTGACGCACTGTAAAACAAACTGCAGTAAGTGCATCATAAACACTTCATCTTATTTGTTGCCAGCATTTTTTTTTTATTAGAAAGCAAAACTCTTATTCCCTTATTTATATTATTTGGAGTCAATAACATAAAATTATGACAAATTTGTGTTTGTAAAAATGAACAGTAAGCCAGTTACAACACATATACAGTGTACAGTCAACTTAATAAAAAAATGAAGCAATTTTAAATAGACATTTTAAAAGTATATAAATATACAAGTGACATGAATTATGATCCATCTATTTGTCTATAACATATAAATGTGCTAAAGGTTACAGAAAACGTTTATTTAATCAGCACATAAATAAAAAATAGGATATATGTGTGTGTGTGTGTGTGTGTGTGTGTGTGTGTGTCCATTGTAAAGCTGAAACAGCTAAAAAAACATTTAGCTAGTCGTCATTTGAGCATCAGAAAGGTGAATGTTGTTGGACAGGTGACTTCTACACACTCGCATACACACGCGCGCACGCACACACACACACACACACCCACACACACACACACACACACACACACACACACACACACACACAGGATAAGGCTACCTATTGCCACCAGGGCCATGATAAAAATAAGCATTTGAGTAAAAAGTGCTCTTGCTTTCAAAGCAACATGTTTGACGAATCCAGTTTCCTATCTGGACATCAATAATTGTACCCTGCTTACATAAATACAAGTTCAACAATAAAACGGTTTGCATATTCATTCCTATTCGTAAGCACTCGTATTTCTTTCCTGAAGATCACAAAATGAGGTTTTATTTACAGTACACTCCGCGCCACGAGTCCTTAGGAGTCAACTTTGCCGTACGTCCCGTCTGGAGGTCGGTAGCATTTGGGGAAGGCCATCAGCTGCAACATGTTGAAGGCGTACTTCCTGCATCTAATATTCTTTTGAACGTTCTCAATCCGACATCCTTCTCTGATGATGAAGTGATAAAGAAAAGTGGAAATGAGAGAAAGAAAAGAAAAAGGACAAAAAAAGAAAACATGAACGATGGTTTTAATTATGACAGAGCTTGATAGGAATAATGTCAAATAAAATTCAAATATTTCTATTCTTTTTAAGGATAGCATTTATTATTTGGTTATTTTTTCTTTACAAGCACTGTTATTTTATTTGAAGAGTTTTATGTGGTGAAATAATTCAAAAGTTTTCTAGATAAAAATGTGAAAATTGTGACTGTGCTTTTGCCTTTAGAAATCATTTAATTCATAAAGCGTCATCTCTGTAAGTTGATCCCAGTATCTGATGAGCCTGACAGACATTTTAAGGCCTAAGTGTAATTAAGTTGCTTATCGGTTGCTACAGTTAATGATCCACAGTTCATGATTCATTAGCATTCACCATATACAGTACATGACTCATGTACGTGACGGAGCTCCATACTCAGTAAATTTTATTTCTTCATGTTTAGACCCATAAAAAAATATGTGATTTGCTAATGCATCAGGAGATGAGAGGGAAATAAAAACACTTTCCAAGCAAATTGGATGAGAATGAACACAGTATTTTCAATAAAAGCACTATTTGTGCAACATAAGGGTTTTTATGTTTCTACAAAGACAAACCACATAAAATACCAGCAGAGCTGAACATTTCTATTAAAAAAGAAAAAAAGTTAGTTATCCAAACATTGACTAACTTGTTTACAACTTCTTTTTTGATGTAAAGGTAAATGGTTTTTCTTTTTAACAACTTTTTCTTTATATTGTAAACATTTTTTACTGTCATATTAAATACGTGTCTAATAGCAAATGAGACAGTAACTTTTACAAACGATAAAATGACACAAAAGGCGTATCAATCTGAAAAAAACATTTTTTGATCCGTTCTTATTTATCTTTAGTGACATTACAGTAATTGTGAAACTTTTTCTTGCTTCCTCAGGTATCAGAACAAACCTCCAGAAAACAGCCGAAACACAGAACCTTTAAATCGAGTCTAAAAACCCACATGAACATTGACCAAGATATTTGATGCGTACTGATGATCTGGATGGTGACGTTTGACAACATGTAATGTTTATGGCTTGTTTCATAATTAGTGGCTGATATTTTTATGATGTAATGCACTTTGAACTGCCTTGTTGCTGAAATGTGCAACACAAACTTGACTAGGCTTCAGGTATTTTGACATTTTTTATTTTGCTTTCTGTATTTGGATTGTGCAGGAAGACAACACATCAGCAAACTGGTGTTTTTGAGCTCTGAATGGCTAAAAAAACAAAACATAAATGCCAAATTATGTTACGAAGAGGCTTAGTGAAAGTCCAGACTTTAACTGGGACGCAGTGGCGTAACCCTTCAGTAATCTCCCAATGTGGCCAAATTAAAATCAAAGAGCAGTGGACCAAAGTTCCTCCACAGTGTTTAAAAAAAACCAACAACAAAAAAACTCGTTGCCAAATAAAGAACAATGTTGTAATCGTGTTGGACTCAAAGCCAGTGCCGTGTTTACGACATGTCAGAGTTCTTAGAGCGTAAGACTCAGAGTGTCAGGGTGTTGAGGAATAGTGAGCTTAACTATAGGCCAAACTAGCAGTTATTACAGAAAACATCTGAACAGGTTGAAGTGAAAAATCTTAAAAAATACAAAGATTTGTCCTTAAAAAGGAAAAACAAAGTGTAGAAATTTATCCACAGCCATTTGTGATTAAACCAAACCTTTGAGACATGCAGTCCTGGTAAAGAATAGGCTGCTGTGTTGAACAGCATCATGCCTGGATTTGTGCTTTGGCTTGATTCTGCAGAATGAGCCGTCAGTGTTTCCTTGAAAGGTTTCCCTTTTCCATTATGGGGACAGAAAAATTCAGCAGCTAAGAAACAGTAAAAGTGACAAACCTGCAGCTGAAGCAAATGCTTTTAGCTCAAATAAGACATTGTGTAGGTATATTTCTTACAGTCATTGTTTTTGTTGTGTAGAGCTTGGTGCAGAGAGGATAGTGGTGTGCAACCGTCTTTCAGGAGTTGGACTTGGCCCCATAATTCCAGTAAACTCTTCTGCATTCGGAGACATCTGGGACAATTTTACACTTCCATATTTGTGGGAAATGTTTGACTGATTCTTTTCTCAGAGGAAATGTTCATAGAGACACAGGCGAGGAGCTTGGTGAAACCCGACTGTCCTGAACTCAATCCAAGAAAGCAGATTCGTTCTTCCTGTCCAGCAGTGGCACATCTGGAAGAGTGATCACCATAAACTCACTTCTACACCTTATGGGAAAACTCGTGCTCTTGGATGAAATGTAAGTGTTCAAAGGCGGAAAGGCAAATCATTTAGCCAGTTTAGTGTCTTCATCATCATTATCACAATATGAATGAAAATAACTCGTACTAATGAGTCCTAGAGTTGGGTGTAGAGTTTGCCTGTGGTTGGATTTATGTGTAGTTTGAAATAATTTGTTGGTGTTAAATTTCTTTTGACTTATTAATAATGATAAATGTTTTATTCGTTATACTTTGAAAGCACTTTGAACTGGCTTGTTGCTGAAAAAGTGCTATATAAATAAAAAACCTTCTTCTTCTACCAGCAGGAGAATTTGATTTGTGGTAGAAAACATCGTCACCAAAGCTGTGCACATATCACATATTTAGGGCTTAAATAATAAAATAAAAATGTGGATGAGTTCTTAGTAAAAGGAGGCAGACAGTATCGTTCGAAGCAGTGAACAACGGCGCCGGTTTTGTCAACTGTATTTTTTTTACCTGGTTGTCCATAAGTTCTCGGTAAATACTCTCCATATTTGGTAATGCTATTCTTAATTAACTTGCTGTTGTCACGGTTTTTCTGAAGCATTTCCAAACCATCAGATGATACAGAAGGATAAATGACTTTCAATTAAAACCCAATCAAACATAAGATATAAAGATTAAAGGACAAAAACGTCACTCGTTGTTGAGTCTTTGTGTTGGTGAGGTCTGTTCATAAGTCACATTTCAATTTCCTGGTTCATCTGGACCTTTTCCTTAAATCATTGTAACATGTGTTAAAGTCAAACTTTTACTATTTTCCATTTTAGGTTTTGTTCTGTTTAATAAACTAGGTTTATTATACATCCTACCTCACGTTTTGTGAATACTTCCATCATTCACAGTTATATATGTTTGAAAGAATTTTTAAAGAATGTTATTATTTAACATTTTCTGAGGGTGAAAACCCCCCAAACTATTATTTTATTTATATTGTATTTAAAAATGTCATGTAGAAAAGTGTATATACTATTTTAATGATCAATGGAAAAATCTTTATTGGCACATCAATAATCAAATGGTTTGATGATTTATCTTTAGTGATGAACCCTACAATTAATTTAAAACTATAACAAGTCTTGCTGTTGTTGATGATTTCAAAGTTTTCAGGAGGAACGAATAAGCTGGAGAAAAGTTAGAAAACTGTATCCTAATCAATGTTGACAGAAAAAGCAGGAAATAAAAGAATGGAACCACTGTGGATGTTTTACTTTTTTTTTTTTTTAGTTCTAACTAAATGAAAACACAAAGTAATTTATTTTTTGTTAACGAAAGTTGTCAAGTTAAATTTGGCTTCCCCAGTCCAATCCTGCACCCACTTATGCTAATTAGCCGTTCACAACGGTTCTTTAACAAAACCACAAAATCCCAGGAAATAAGCAGGAGAAAACAGAGGGACAGGCGCTCACAGAAATGATGTTGTTAGGATTTTATTGATATTTTGCAAGCAGAAAAACAAGACTTAAAATGAGCCACACAACCAGTAAGTGGGAGCTAACAAGCAGCAGGGCAATGGGATAAAAGTGTCGCGACGCTGGTTTGTTTTCTGTCACGGCACCGGCCTCGGGGTCCTCCCAGTGCCCAACGTCTCCCTGGGAAAGCCGACTGCAGAGACGCCCAACAGAGGGGAAACAGAACGGACAGACAGATCAAAACGCTGCAGGCCTGCTGCTGTCTGAGTGGACGTTCTGGCCCTAATTGATTGGTGGAGAGGCTTGGCGCGCGGGCGCCAGAACACCCACTCAGACAGACAGCTATTAGCGCAGACTGATGGTTAGAAAAGCAGAAAGAGAGAAGCATTCTGTGACAGATGGAGAGGATGTGAGAATCATGCTCAACAAGACCTGAGCTGTGGCCACACTGCAAAAACACAAAGTCTCACCAACTATTTCTGGTCTAGTTTCTACTGCAAATATTTTTGGCACACTTGAAATAAGACAAACTAACTCACAAGTAACTTTTCAGCAAGATATAGTATATTGTTCCAAGTAAATAATTCCTTAATATTGATGAAAAAGGACTATTTCTACAGGCAGATTAATTCACTAATGGAAAATATGTCTTGTTATGAGTGAAATCATCTGCCAGTGAAACTCAATTTGAAGGATTATTGACTTAAAATACCCTTCTATGTGTTGCTGAAAAGTTACTAGTTTTGTCTTATTTTAAACGTACTAAGATATTTGCACTAGAAACCTCACCAAAAATACTTGGTGAGATTTTGTCTAATGCAGTTGATGTGATGATTGGACTGGACTGGGGGATGGATGAAGGAGGCATGCAGATTAAAATGTAGGAAAAAAATAGCAACCCTGAAACTCAAACCTGCTAGTAAACTCTTGGGCTGTCTGTATAACAAAGACACATTTCTTTTTTAAAATTTTTAAACTACATACATAAAATAAACATCTACTGCCGTTACATTTGACTGAGCTGCAAAACACTGTGGTTTAAATTCGACTTTGACCTGTAGCATAGAATCAAAGCCAGCAGAGCTTAAAGTTTGTTTTTTCTTTTTTATCACAGAGCAAAACAACTTCCTTTTCAGATAATCAGCACCTTTGAACCAGCTGATTGTTTTCTCAAAGCTTAAGATGAGAAACTACAATTTTTAACAAAAACAGAGACATTATCCATCATGATTCTACAATCAGAAACCTTGTTTTTGTGATTTTCAACTGAGAAAAAAGATGGGAGTCTGATCATCAGTCCTCCACTGCTGTGCTTGAGTGGGACGTCTAACCCACATGGCTCCAACATGCTTATCTGTCCTAACTTTAGTAAATCAAATCTATGACACATGATGGTGTAAGAGTGAGCTAAAACTGTCTGTTAATTACATTTTATTACATTGCAACCACAAAGTTCAATCTATTTTTTTCTCAGACTTTATGTCGTAAACAAACACAAAGTAGTGAATAATTGTAAAGTAAAAGAGAAATTAAGATCAAATAAAGGTTGCTACCAATATTCAATGACTCAGAAACAATTTTCCTAATTTAAAAAAAATAAAAAAATCATTTGGATGTAGATCTTGACTTTATGCCGCTCTAAGATATGAATATCCTTTGACCTTTTTAAATCGTATCTCTGTATTTTTATTGTTGTCGTCCAGCTGGAGTTGGACCCTTTGTCATAATTTCAAGTCTTTTACATCTCTAACAAGTTTCCTTCCAGGATTGTCTTGTATTTAACTCCATCAACCTTCCTATCAATCCAGACCATCTGCTCTGTCCCAGCTGAAGAGAAGCATCTCTCCAGAATGATGCTGCCATCATGCTTCATGGCAGTAATGGTGCATTCAGGGAGATGTCCAGTGTGCATTTTATCCAAACTTTGTGTGCGTACACCAAAAAATTCAGTTTTGGTCATATTTTACAGGAGAACGTTTCTCCATATGGTCGCACATTCCCACTACATGGTTTGTGGAAAAGTATAAATTAGATTTCATTTAGCGTTCTGTCAAAATGGAGCTACTAAGAGATTCCTGGTTGCTTTTCTGATTAGTGCTGCATGGTGGGTTTGCATGTTGCCGTATTTTTCCCAATATTTGGACAAGTTGTCTCTTATGTTTCAGATGTTTTTAAAACCTGAACCTGCTTTAACTGTCTCCACAGCTTTCTCTTTAAATGCAATGAAAACCTTAAAAAACAACTGGACTTTTACTGAGATTACTGAAGGTAAGTTGGGTTAATTTTGTGGAATCAGAGTAAAGGGGGCTGTCTACAATTGCACACCAAACTTTTCAGATTTCTGTTTGCACAAAATGTGATAAATATGTACGGCTTTACTCTCACTTCACAATAATCCAAACAGTTTGTTGATCTTTCATAGATTTCCTGCCTTGATGTGATGAGAAATGAAAACGTTCAAAGGGCGTGAAGCCCTTTAAAAGACACCGTGCATTGTTTCATGCCAGATGTAATTAACTCTTATGACGCAAAGCTATATTTCCTGTGCTTTAATACTGAGCTGTTATAAGACACCACTGAAGAAACACACCTACAGCTCACAGTGAACCAGTCCTTCCAGCCTGATAGCAGATGAAAATACAGACCTCTTTTCCTTCCAAAACCAATTAAACTAATCCTGTCAGAAAAATTAAGAAATTAATTACACTTTTACTTATTTTTTTCTAAATACCTGCTTAGGTATCTGCAAACTAAAGCTTTAAAGTTTATTTTCTTTTCTTATGAAAAGTTCTTGTTTGACATCACTGGGTGCTATATTATCTTTGCTGGCCTACAGTGTATACATGATTTACAGACGTGATAATGATTGGAAAACCAGCCTCATTTGGTGCGTCCACACACAATAAACATAACACGTCTTTATCATAATTGATGTTTTGGTTTCATTGATTCTTTCTTGCTTTCCTCTCTTAGGTTCTGGAAAGTTGTGACTTCTTGGCCATGCAGGAGACAGAAATGCTAAGTGCCTAAACAGAAAGCAGGTGGGTTTTTTCCTCTCGCTTCTCCTTGTACCTCTCATCAAAAAAGTTTTGTCAGTTCTGATCATGGGCTAGGCCACTCAATTAGAGCTGTTAAGGTCAATGCCAGGGTGAGTAAGGTCCTATTGATTTATTTAGTGTCACCTGTGAAAAGCAAACAGGTGAGTTGTGTAAGTCATATGCCTCTTGAGGTATATCACTAACCTCAAGAGGCATATGAGGTTAGTCATATTGAAAGATGAGTCATGCAGCTCTGTAGGTGTTAGAAAGTTGCAACCTGAGGCCACCTGCTTTGCATAATATTGGTTTTTCAAGCTGAATATGGATTAGCTTATTTCTCTTACAACCTGTCTTTTCTGTGCAAAAAGTTCACTTTACTGCCTTCCTTATCGTTCACTGCTTTTTAGACACCCAATTATGCAATAATTCTGTTTTTCATTTATCATTTCTTAGACACAGAGTGTCTTTTTAAGTCTGTAGATGCCTTAATGCAAGCCCAGTCATGGTATGCATTTGTGTACTTTATCCTCCCTTCTGTCCTGATAAAGAACTGCTTAGCTTGGCGCTGCAGAGTGCTAATCACTGACAGTTCATGTTCCATTGGGCAGTGAGACTCAAAGTGCTGGTCTGTGTAGGCTTCAGTGTTGAGGCTTTAGTTTCTCTCAGTGTGTATTAGACAGTCCAAAAAGGTAGCTTGTTGTCTTTGGTATAACACCAGCCCAGTCCAGTTTGCTTTAATTGAACTTAAATTTGTTTCCCTAAAAGTCTGGTTTGTGTGGGGAGATGTGAATGTTCATACGACCAAAAAAACAAAACAAACCAAAAACCAAAAAAAAACCCCCCAAAAAACACTGATCCACCTAGAAACCTTAGTTTTGGTTCAGTTGAATGAACTCCGGCACATTTCGAATGCATATGTGAACGCCAAGCAGACCAGAGACTGGTCCGAAGGCAGAAAGCAGACAGTAGAGCAGGGCATTCTGGGTAAATACAACCCAAACAAGCACACAAATCTAGCGTTAGAGATCTACTGGACTATCAGGTGAGAAAAGCTGGTTTTCTTAGTTGAGGAGTTCAAAGATAATCCTAGATATCTACATATCTAAAACCGTGACTACATGTTGTAGTCATGTAGTCACCTGTTTTCCTCTATGTAGAGACCATCTACAATGGGTGAAACTGGGAAGCCCTTGACATATCCATGCTTGTTTTTCAGTGTAATATCTCTTTCCATGTCTACACTGACAGCACCCAACTGACAAGTGACCTTAAGGTCCAGACTACGTAACATCATTAAATGCCTTGTGGAAATAAGGCATATTCTTTATGTGAGGCCTTTAGACTGTCCTCATTTACACCCTGTTAGATAATTGCTGCTGGGTCTAAATAGGTCCGACAGGCTTGGTTGGTTCACAGGCATCCGAAGGAGAGATCATATTACACCAGAACACTTGATTGTTTTAAACCAGTAATACACTAAACATTGAACAAATAATTAGTTCAAGCAGTTAAAACATAATTAGTACTTTGGAGTGCTCGGGAATCTCACTTATCTTAATTATCCATCTGCTCTGTTGTAATCCACCATGACCTGAAAGTTAAAACTTACATTTCCTACCCAAACATTACTGAACACAAACAAATTAAAATTCAAAGGGCAAGCTTCTTGCTTGTTTGTTCAACCACTTGTTTATTGTCTGATCGCTGCAGAGTGTGCTCAATGACATGCAAAATCCCCGCTTTGGTAATTACATTACATTGCTCCCCAACATTACGTTTCATTATCTGAGGGCAAGAAAATGGTCAGTTTTAAACAGTTTTCAGAATCGCTTTTTGTAGGCAAGAATTTCAGAAGCAATTTGACCTCCATGTTTAACTTTGTACCGATTGTCAAGAATAATTACTGTTTGGTCTTCACACAAAGGATTTGCATCAGGTTTGAAAATCCTCCTAAAATCACACATTCATAGGCAGAAGAGGATTGAGCCACTTTGGAGTTAATTTGTTGAAGAAAATCACCAGTAGGAATTTTCTAAAAATATGCTGCAGATCTTAGTGCTGGACTGCAGTTCCAGAAAAGGGAAAGGAGGATTAATTCAGTTCCTTCAGTGTACAAGTTCTGCTTACAATTAATCCTGCACCGAATAACTGTCCTCATCCAAACTACTGTACAAAACTTTTGTGACCACATTCTTAACAGTTCAGAATGTAAACAAAACCCTTTCCCATCAGATATAACTCACACTCGCAAAAACTATTTCACTTAGCTGAAAAACAAATCATAAAATAACAGACAATTTGAAGGAACGACATTCTGATGTTTAAACTCCCTAAAATGGGAGTGTAGCATGAGGCAATAGCTGTTGCTAGTGCAGACGAACTGAGGGAATTATTAATACATGGAAGGGAAACATGTTCCAGATCTTTGCAAAGTTTAAACATTCCCTGCAAATTATGGAGTTAAATTGGGGGCATAAAGTTTGTTTCACATTTGTTTTTCAGTTTAAAATCTTTTTTTCTTTTGAACAAACTGTAGCTCCATAGCAAATGATCAGCACTTAATCATTTAGAGGACAGACTGATAAGTCCCAAAACGGCTACAGACTCAGATTCCTCCTTGATTATGTGCGTATTAACAATTCCTTCCTCCAATCGCTACAATCCTAAAACTTTGCAGCAACTGAGCAGTAAATATCAGCCAATTAGAAACAGGGACTGGACTTTATGGACTGTACCAAATGGAAAACAACAAGTTTAATGATTAAATGGATCATCAATGATCAGTAATTATCTCTGTAGCATTTAATAAAAAACCTATACATAGAATAAAGTTTTCTTTCGCAACTGCAGACACAAAATTATATTTTAAGCTCTCCTTTTGAGTTTTTTATTTGACAATTTTAGGCTGAGATCAGCATTTTAAAAACAACAACAACATTTTATTAACGTGGTGCACTGAATGTATTTACGGGTCTAAGCCAAACTTTTGGTCTCCACTGATTGGATTTTGTGCTTTTTTAACTGTTGAAATCTCTTGTCATGCCACCAGGCTGCAATCAGCAGCGTTGACCAAGTGCACAGGTAATAGATGTGAGCACTTCCCAGATTTTTCTCAAACGGATTTACAGTTGAATCTTATCAGATCTGAGCAGACGTGGATGTTTACCCTGCTGGCGTACACGTATGGGAAAGGGAGCAGAGTCCCTGCAGGAGCCAACAGGAAGAAGCACGGCTGACTTTGAATGTGTGAAGGATGGAGCAGATGGTGGAGGAAAAACATCTGATGGTGATAAGTTCTTAGGAGAAGGTGCAGAGGAGATGTTTTTGATGGATGGTGTGGGTGCAGGGTATTACTTTAAATACAGATGCTGGCAATAACATTTCTACTTCAGGTTTATTGGATTATTCCTCCAACCGGCCAAGCTTCAAATCAAACCAGGTGATTATTTTGACTTTTAGAAACACCATGGAAGTCATTTAAAAAGTTGCAGATCTTTTCCTGCATCTTTTAGCTGTTACAGTACTGTGCAAAAGTTTTAAATCATAGCTTATTTCCAAATATTTTGGTCTTTTAGATGGTTTTTATTAATTGGTTAATAATCTTTTTCTCTAACTTACTTTGCAGTACTAGTACTTCTTAAGTATTTCCAACGTACATGTTTCTCCCCTTTTTGCTTATCTGCCACATATAAATGTTTCAGGCACTAAAACAATTATTACTATCATAAAAATACAACCTGAGGAATTACAAAAAGCCGTTTTTATATTTTAATATATTCATTTATTATTTTATAAGGTGAAAAACAATTTATACCAAAGCGACCCTCTGAAACCTAATAACTGGTTGTACAACATTGATGGTAGAAACTGCCGTCAAGCAGCAATGAGTCTTTTACTGACCATAATGCTGCCACCACCACATTTGACTGTCAACATGTTTTTCTTTTTTCTAAAAATACTATGCCAGTTTTAAGACAGATTTAATAACACACACACCTTCATGCTTTTTCGTCAACCTCCAGAGGAATTAAAAGATACAGTTCAGTGTTGTATGGTGATATGGAAAACTCCTATTTATTCCTGAAATGTTTCATGTAAGCTAGTTTTGTTTTATTTCAAGAGTACTAAGATATTTGCACTAGAAACTAGACCAAAACTGCTTAGTAAAAAATGATGTTCTTGCAAAGAAATTGATGAGGACCAAAGTTTACAAGAAAGTCTGATTCACAAAAGCGAAAGCTTTAGAGCTTTTCCACAGCACTGCAAGTGAAATACTGATGGTTTGTTGCCAGGAGTGTTTAGGAAACCTGAAACTGAAACTTGTTCTCTTGAAGTTCTGAAGGTTGGAGAGATTTTATCCAGTTTCACAAAGCCAACCCAACCAGCATGACTGCCGTCCTGAACCTTGCTTGGAACCAGCTCTGGTAATACCTTGCACTCGGTGAGGTGGGAAACCTTTTTTGACTTGAAACTCACCTCCGCATGCAGTCCAGAGCTCGGACGAAGAAGTCCTTGCTGAGCTGGTGTTCGTCCCTCAGTAGGGCGCACTGCTCTAATGTGACAGACATGGATGTTCGGTCTTTGGCACTTTTACAGCTGGTAAATCGGATTCCGTTCAGCCTTCGGCAAATCTGGCAAGAGGTGAAGACGAAATTACATGGATCATTACAGCAGAAAAATATATTTTTTTGTGTAATAGTAATTTCTCTTGGATGGATACGTCCTGTTCCTGTGTTCATTCTGACGATGTTGCAAGAAGTCCAGCAGTGGTAGAGTAACAGGTTTGCTGTTCATTTCTTGCATCAATGTCATGATGTTGTGTGGACTTGTTTATCCCAGCACTGACTAAAACATTTCTGTTATGTCAAGCCTGAGGTTTGAAGGCATTTAAATAAAATACCAGACAGTGCTGGGTTGATTGATGCTCAGTTTGCTCCCTGCCTGTCGGCTGACTGAAAAAAGGGCGCTGCACTTTTATCTTGGATTAAAAAAATCAAATTTACATTTTTGGACATATTGTGGTCATTAAAAATAAAGACACAGACAGTGGAAATTAAAGAAGCACCATCCATCACTCGTAAGGCCTTTGTTCACAAGCTTAACTTCAACCGATTCTGGCGCAATCTGCTCCAGACAGATTTGTAATTTTATGGCGTTCCCTATTTTTAGTATCATATCTCTTGGAAGAACGGGGATCCAATGAAGAAGCAAGAAACTGTGCAGTTCTAGTAAACGTCCTCTCAGAGTTTACCAGAACTACATGGTGGTTTATCGTGATGTTTATATTATTCTTCATTTGGGCTTTTCTGTTCAACAAAGTTAATGTGTGGATACTGCTGTACATCTTTTGACTGCATAAATCCAAAGATTGAACATGTTTAAAAAAAAGTGCTGCAATATAAGTTGATTTGTACCGGGGGAGAAACTGCAGGTTTTTGGCCGATCTTCGATTACCGATCTTTAAAAAGCTTGACCTGCCGATTCTGATTTTGGTCAATACCAATTTTCTTGTCTGAAATATTGCTTAATATAGCAAGAAAGTCATTGAATTTGAAACAGTGGAGTGACTATTGTTAACTAAATGTGCAGACATGACCTGGTGGGCCCGCAAAAGAGAACAGTGGTTGATTTTTAGACCTTTGCCAAGGTAGACAAGATCGGCTTCACATGTAAGTATCTAAAACAGTTGGCTGATAAATCGGTGCACCCCTAATTTGTATTTGTACTAATCAGCAAATTGGAACTGTCTTCAGTATGTTTGGGTTACAAGTTAATTTCTATAAAAAAACATATGTGGGTTTATTTTAGTCAACCATGTTAACAACCAAATGAAGGACAAATGTAGTATCATTTTAGGCCATAATCTTAACTGCTTGGCACTTTTGGTGGTTTGTTTTTAAGGCTGAAAGAAATATCTATGGTTATTTGAGTCCATCAAAATCAGCACCCAAAGTTCTCAATCGATGCTTCTGGCTATGAAGAAGCATCTTTATTAAGGTTTCACTGTTTTAAAACTAAAGCTGGTAAAGCAGCTAACTGCAGGCTAGCAGCCTGAGCAGAAAGCCCAAATAAAAGTACCAGTTATACCAGTTAGAAATAGTTGATACTCTATAAAAAGCAGGACTTCAAACAGAAAACATGAAGTGCTAGCAGGTACAACACACTTTGACCAAAATGCATTTGCTGTTTATTTCTATTAAGAGGCTGTTTTTAGGGATGACTTACAATTCATGTGAAAAATGATCTGACTTTGTGAAAATAAATGTTTGTTATTTTAAGTGTTATCTTAATAAAATTAACTTGGGCAGCAACAGTTTCCTCCCTAAAGCCACTGCTGATATCTTTCCATCATGGCACTGAGTTAACCTGCACAATGAAGCTCCAGACCTGCAAATGACCATAAATCCTTATTTTACAAGACGGTCAAACTTGAGGATGATCAGTTAACCAAGTGAACATGACTAGCACCATCTGGCTGCTACTTTCACCACTTTACTTTGATGGAAACAACAAGATGTTCTTCACATACTGCAGAAACACAAAATCTCACCAAGCACCTTTGTCTACTTTCTAGTGCAAATACACTTGAAATAAGGCAAAACTAACTCACAACAAACTTTTTAGCAAGATGTAGGAGCTTGTTTTACGTAAATAATCCTTAAAATTGAGTTTCACTGTCAGATTATTTTAATTATAATATGGGATAAAAGATCATGTTCTAAGTGCAATAATCTGCAAGTGGAAATACTATTTTTAAAATCAGCATTAATGAATTACTGACTCAAAACAACCTCCTATATTTCTTAAATAAGTTTTTGAAGGTTAGTTTGGTCTTATTCCAAGTGTGCAAAGACATTTGAACTAGAAATTATATCAAAAATAGTTGGCAAGATTTAGTTTGCAGCAAATCTTATACAACCAATGGTACAATAAAAAGTGCACACTGTTTTTAACATTCCAGCTTACTTTTAAAATATGCCGCAACACTTAGAAGACTGAGCCTGATCAGTCTTTATATTGAGAGGACAAAGCCAACCGACGATCAACAAGTCAAAGGAGGATTGTGGAAACAGTGACAGCGTGAGACTGATGTGAGATTAAGAGGTAACACTGCCAATGAAGCATTCACTGCAGGCTGCGGCCTGCGCTTCTCACTCACTTCTCACACAACATAACTTCAATGACTTTAATATACGTATCATAAGGACACACTTAACAGTCCACTAGCACAAGCTAAATATCGCTATATAATGAAGGTCAGAATCCATACCGTGTTCTCTTCCAAAGTCAATCAATCTTGCTCGGATTGTTGATTGTCTTTGGCTCAGTGCCCTTTTAAGAAGGGAATAAATCAAGTGTAGCATAACATTTGTATTTTTGCCAAAAAAAGCTTCTGAAATCTGTCATACGGTTGAGAGAAAACTTCCTTGACAGCAAGAGAAAGTTTGAATAATAACCAAACTCACAATTCCAGCAATCCACAGTATTTCAACGTTCTTCCTCTTCTTTGTGACTACATTCTGGCCCAGCGTTTCAAGTAATTCCTTTATGTCAGTCTGTGTCTGAAAACACGGCAGACCTGTTTGTAGCGAAACAAAACACAGTGTTAGAGTTAAGAAAGCGCAGAATGAGAGGATGCATGCTGTTAAAACGGCTAAATCCAATTCAAGTCATATGTTTTAGTCTCTTTAGAGAAGTTTCTGATCCATATTACACAGTTACAGAGACTTTTGACCAAATTATTGCTCGTTAAAGTGTACAAACTTTGTATGTAAACTAAAGACGGGATTAATAACACTGCAAAAACACAAAGTCTCAGTATTTCTGTCTTGTTTCTAGTGCAAATATCTTAGTACACGTGAAATAAGACAAAACAAGCTCCTTTATCTGGATGGAAAGTTACTTGTAAGTCAGTTTTATCATATTTCAAATGTACTAAGATATTTGATGAAATTGTGTGTTTTGCATTGTGTAAAGCACTCTAAACATGTATGTCTGCTGTTTCCAGTTCTTTGACACAAGCTGTTTTACTGCTGGATATTGACTTGAAACATGCAGTGAATCTGAATATCTTTAAATTTGTGGTGCAGTTGCGTCTAGCTTGAAAAGTGTGGCAAAACATACGAGTTGTCCCTTACATTCTAGTGGCACCTTTTCTCTTAACGTCTTATAATAGGCTTCTAAAATCTCAAAGTTCCTCTGGTTTATTCTTTCTTGTAGAGAGATATCTCCGAACCTGTGGAAACCAGAAGGAAAAAATATTCAAGTTCTTTGACTTAAAAAGATACTTCAGATTTTTTTAAAACATGGAAACGCAGATAGTGACTGCTTATAACCTCTCCATGGAACCCCACTTCAAAAACATTCAAGGCTTTAAATATTAGTGATTTAAACCGGTAAGATTTGCACTGAGGAAAACAATGACACCAATCTACATAACAATATCTAGGTAGTTTTATTTTTCAAGGGAATTGAAGATAAATTATCAGCAGCTATGAATATAAATGTAAGATTCTCTGAATAAAAACACGACAGACACTATGAATCACTTGCAAAACGTCTGATATAGACTAAACTTGTTTGCATATTGATTAAAGGAGTGTGTGCGCGCATGGGCGTGTGTGTTTAAGGGAGAAAGAGTAGCTGCAGTACCTCTCAGCTATAGTTTGTTGCTCATTGATGCCAACGTTAAACAGAACGGGGAAAACTCGCAGAGGCCTGCCCTCCTTGAGCTCTTCTGGCAAGGTCTGAAAAATCACTTGTGGTAATGGCACTTCGACAGTGAAGTGGTCTCTAAATACAATGAGAGAGAGAGAGAGAAGATCATTTAGGAGAAATTCAATATGTTCTGCAGTTCTGATGAACATAATACCCTCAGGAAGTTGGAATTGTGACACCTGAGTAAGGTGTGGGCAACGCTGGAATAGAAACGGATGGTGTTCGGGCTTCAGAGACAGACATGAGTGTAATTGTGTGAAACCGCCTTCAGCACTCTGAATATTCAGCCAGGCAGCTGCAGCATTATAAAGCTACTTCTCTCCTATGTGGATTAAAGTTCACATAGTTCTGAAGTGAAAATGACTTCCTCATTACTGCCAGTAACCGACTGCTGAGTGATTTTCTTCCTTTTCCAGCTCTCATGCAGATTTTCTTGCCCTAAACGTCTCATCTGTTAAGCTGCTGTAAGTTGCTAATATGCAGATTTTTTTTTTTCCATTTTTACTGATTATTCTTTGAGCTCTCTAGTTATATCAACAAAATAACCTCTTATATGTAAAATACCCAGTAGGAGTTTTACATTTATACACATTTTTACATTAAATATTGTTCCTGTCAGAATCCTGTGCTGCTTTGGATTTTTTCTTGTTTTTTTTAGTTTTTCTTTATTTGTTTGCCTTATGTCTGTTTTGCTTAGTTCAGTTTGCTCTCAGTTCAGTTATGTTATGTTTATCATTAATTCCTTATGATTAGTTATTATTTGTTACAGTTAGATTTGCCTTTCTGGTATTAAACCTCCTCTCTTTTACTCGCTCCTTGCTGGTTCTTTCTGTTATTCTCCGGTTCTTCTCTGCGTTCCCTGTCTCCCTTTAGATTTTGTATTTTGCCGGATTTCTTTGATTAAATCTTTATTTCATAATAGACTCCCAGAATCTGCTTGCATTTTGGTCCAACCTTATTCCCATGCCATGATGGGTCCAATACTTCTGTTTCTTCACACATTTACCACTTTGCCTTCCTTTCTCCCAGGAAGACAAAAACAGTAACATTTATTTATTTAAGGTAAAACATGACTTGAAATTATGAGGGAAAATATATATATTTTAAATATTTCAACATAATCTTGTAAAATGAAAAAGTGAAAAAATCAAACTACAGAAACATAATTTACACATAAAGTGCAGCTGAGTTTTGTGAAATTAAAGGGGTGAGAAGCATGAATTTATCTGCATTAACCAAAAACAGACTCAGGAAAGTAGACGTAACACAGTTTATAACAATCGCTGACTGCAGTTGTTGTTTGTGAGCATAAAGTTTATCAGAAAAGAAAATGCTTATGCGTTCACCTCCAGTAGAAAATGCCTGCTGACATCCAAATATCACACACCGTAATTAGCTCCAAATGTTTTTCTTTTTTTACTTCCAGTGCTCAGAAAAGTGAAGGAAAGAACATTTAACTGCATATCTGTTTTTTAAATTCCATCTGCAGTGCACAGCATTAGCTTGAAGAGGTCCTAGTGCTAAACAACGTGTTCTTATGAGGGTAAAAAACACAATATTTATGGGAAGAAAAGTGAAACTTGCACCACTGCATGACTTGATGTATAACAGGTTAATGTGAGGTAAAAGTTGTTGGAACATCTTCATACATCCCTGTACCTATCTAAGGAACAATGCTGGTCAGAAAAGGAGCAGAGATTTGAAACTACCTGAATGCTACAGTGATGTTATTGCTTTCAAATTACAGTTTTGTTTCCAGACTTGGAAATAGTTGCATTCAACCTTTTCTTCTCATTTTCTTCTCTTCACTGGATAAATAACCAAATATATAGTATTTTTATTTTTTTGACTTGATGAAACATAACTTCATCACCTTTCAACAACTTTTGGCTTCTTTGTGCTTAGCTCTTTTCCTTCACATATTTCTCTATGTAAGTCACGGAAACAAAAGTATTTTGAGCTACAAGTCTGAACACAACTGAGAATAATAATTGCAAAAATTACGCTATGTGTCCTTTAAAGCTGCAGAATGTAATTTTTATCACAATTTTTTTTTTCTGTTTGTTGAAACTGTCACTGTCTGTCTATCTGCACTCTGTCGCTGTCACCATACTGTTGTGACAGAAACTGGTTCATGCTGCTACTGTAAATTTAAGTCATAGCTTTCAAATAATAAATTCTCAGCGTGACCTAATCAGTTCTTTAGAAGCGATCATTGATATATTTCTCGTAAAAACTGAGTCATGCCATCGTCACACCAAGTGGCTGAACCTGGCAGGGTGCGAGGAACCTCACCGTCGGCCACAAACTGAAGGCTGCAGGTCACTGAGGTCATCCGCTTTGGCCTCTGTGATCTTGAACGTGACTCTCTGCAGGTCAGAGATTCCAGCCTCCATGTCCTCAAGCATCCCGATCTCTTCACCTGAAACAAAACATCGCCCAGGATTTCATCTCTGCTCCTTACATCGTTTCCGACATTCAGCAAAATTAAAGGAAAAAACGGCAATAAAGAATCGAGTTCTTAAAAAAAATCTGTATTTGTTTCACCAGGAAGGCATTGTATGAAACACAATGAAGCCTTTGTGATAAGAACATTATGACAAAACCAACAACCCACTGAGTCATCACCTTGTTTTCGAACATGGTGTTACTTGCCACAGCACTTATCACTCATCAGCGTGAAGAGTTTTCAAACTAAACGTTCTTCTGCAAAGCGTAGAATAATGAACTGTACTGAGTGGAGGTTTCGTGTTGCTGTGATTTACTCACTGTAAGTGCTCAGCAGGCTCTCGAACTGAGCCACCAGGCCGACGAGGTGGAGCTGCCTCAGGAAGTCTTTGTCCTGCAAGCCTGCATACAGCCTCATCACAAAGCCACACGCCAGCGCTGCCAGCTGTCGACGTGCAACAACAACAACAACTTCAAACGCTGCTTTCACGCTTCCCAGCTCAGACAATACGAAAGGCGCTGCTGATTTGAACTGGGCTGCAGAAAAACTGCTCAGATATTTGTTAAATTATAACTAAACATTCATGAAACAAAAGCCAACATGTGGGGTAATAAATAGCATTTTACTGTAAATGTACTGGATGAGTGCAGCCAGCCACATACTGCCTGACTGAAGACTACGTCTCTCCTCTGCTGCAGGTGGAGGCCTTGAGGTATGCTGCACACTGCCTCCTGCAGGAGGACGAAGGTCATTGCTCTCTTTGCTTTCTCCACCACCTCCAACACGCACTCCTTTAGTCTGGCCACCAGAGGACTCAGCTGCTCTCGCCAGTCACCTGCAGAGAAATTAAAGAACATAAATATTGAGAAGAGGGTCAGAAAGAGTTTAAAACTGAATCTATTAGGATGTGATGTTTTAAATGTGTGCTGAATGTTGGGCAAATTTGGAAACTTCTTCAAGTTTAAAGGGAATATTCACATCAGTTTGTTGAATGCAGCGAACCAATCACAATGCTGCAGTCATGCTGCTGTTGGATGTCTGATCAGTTTCTTTATACATATGTATGGAAGTGTTTAACTGCCAAAACTCGGAAGCAAATTTAGGAGCACTATCATGTCCTAACAAGAATATTTCTCGTTACAAGATGCAAAACTTGTTAAAAGATAAAAGTTTGTCGTAACGAGACAAGCTTTATATCTTGTTACAAGAAACGTTTTCATTTTAAGGAGATAAAAATACGCTCCTCTGACAGATTATGACTTGTAAAAAATAAACAGGCTTTCTTTGACTCCTCCTCTTCCTGTTTTCTATAGACAACGTCTAAAAATCCCAAGCAACAGGTGTTGCGGTTTTACTGTAATCACCTTTTTTATTTAAAAGAGGAGATATTTTGGTTTTATTAAGATATAAATCTTATGAGTTTTCTTGTTATAATGAGAAATTTTCTCATTTTAATCATATAAAAATATGCTCCTCTTATTACAACGCATAAAAAAAGAGGCTTGCTATGACTCCTTTTCATTCTGTTTTCTCTAGACAATATCTAAAATTTCAAAGAGGTGTTGGTGTTTAGTTATGACGTTTTCTATTTAAGAGATATACTGTTCCTTTAAAAATGTCGTCGTTAAAACAAGATGACTTTTCCATCTCAAGCAAAGAAAGTTTCTCATTTTACTGAAATATAAAAATTCATTCCTCTCACAGATGACAACTTGCTAAAAAGGCTTTGAGAGCCTCACTATGACTCTTCTTCCTCTCACCCTGATTCCTCTGCTACTGCATTACAGTTATGATCTTTTGTATTTAAAAGAGAAGATATTTTGTTTTTAATGACATACATTAAAACCGAACCATAACATTTTTTTTTTTTATCTTGTTAAATCGAGAAAGTTTTCTCCTTCATATGAGATTCTGATTCCTGAATATATTTCCAAAGTCTGGCAGTTGAATGCTTCTGTACATATAAGAGGTTTCTGCACCTCTGCAAGCAGTTTCAGCCTTTCTGTGAAAGAAGTATCTACAATTAGTGCTTTCATAAATGTATTAACACAATGAAAGGATGGAGATGAGGAAGTGCAGAGCTAGTAGAGGTTGCCTTGATAGGTTTTTTAAGATTCAGTACTGAACTGCGAGGCCCTGAAATGACTTCTGTAGCTTTCCTAGGATTGCATATGGAATCTTTCACTGCCATTTAATTAAGTTAGAGGTGTCACACTAGTTTGAATATAGTGTGACAACCCTAACAGGAACCACAGGTTAAACTGTGATTCCAGTTTAACCTGTCAGAGTGCTGGGTTAGCCCGTTGAAACGAAATGCTACATTTTTAAGACATACAAAGTCCTATTTGAAGAGCTAATATTAGGATTTACATTAAAATTAGGTCAATATTTAATATATTTAATAAAACAAAATACAAATGTGAACATTAAAATTTTGGCACAAGATAACATATCACCCAGCCCACGTTGCTGTCTTGAGAAGGGTGTGTGTCCTAAAGCACACACCTGCATGGTTCCTATTTCAACACACGTGATTTAAAGTAAAGGTTTTTTTTTCAATCAGACTTCTGTGGAAATTGATGACTAATTAGTAAAGTATCTTTGTGGTAATTTGTTCCTTTAAAGTATGCATACTGTATGTGAGGGAATCAATCAGTCAAGTTTACTTGTATGGCACATTTCAGCATCAAAGCAGTTCAAAGTGATTCACATGAAAAAATAAAATCATAAAACAGTCACCAATTGTACAACCAGTAACAGACATTACATTTGGTCAGATGCCATCATCAAAATAATGTTGGTCAAAGTTCAATTTATTATGGTTCAAAAGCAGCTCTAAGCAGCCTTGATTTAAAACTCAGTGTTTCAGCTGTTTTGCAGTTTTCTGGAAGTTTGTTGCAGATTTGCGGTGCTGAATACTGCTTCTGCATGTTTGGTTGTGGGGATGCAGATCAGACCAGAACCAGACGACCTGAGAGGGTTGATACAACAACAGCAGATCTTAATAAGCCATTCAGTGATTTATAAACTAACAACAGCATTTAAAGTTTATTCTCTGAGGTGATGTGCTCTATCTTCCTGGTTTTAGTGTGAACGCCAGCAGCAGCGTTCTGGATCAGCTGCAGCTGAAGGAGTCGTTGTTGACAGGTGGTATATTAGTACAGACTCATTTATAGTTTTCCAGAACTGTTCACATGATACAGACAAAAAAAACCCCACTCAAGATAATTATTAATTTACCAGCAATGTAGCCTCTAGCTTCAGCTGTCTAATGGTGCAAGTATTCCAACTAAACATCAACAAGAGAGACTGTAGCCTTCGGTAATAATAGTTAACCAACACATTTCATTTTTAAACTCTTCTGCAGAAAAACTCTGCAGAAGATGAACACTTAAAAAAAGTGAAATCTTAAAAAAGGGAGACATGTTCCTGTGTTTGGGAGTAAGAATAGAGATTAATCTGAGGTTGTAATTCACTAATCTGAAATTTTATAAGGATTTGCATTCAATTATTAAAGAAAGCTGGGTATAAACTTCAAATATCAACTGAATATAAAGTCTTTTATATTCCAAAATCATCCCGATCTGAATTCAAGCACAATGCATTCCATGTTCTTATCCATCCCTAATGAGCTGTCTATTGAGCAGCCAGCAGGGGGCAGTGTTGGATAGACATCACCCAGCATGCTGTTATCTGTTCAGCCTTCATATTCTAAAAAGTTTATGGATAAACACAGATGCAGAGTAGGACTCCCAGCTTGTGAATCACATCAGATTGGGCTGAGCTTCATCTGAGAAATCTCGTTTCATCTCAAACATTCGCCAACAGACCGAGGGGAGAAAAGGAAGAGGAGGACAGATGAGTCCCACTCACCTGCTCTCAAACACATCTGTATAAACATCCACATCTTCCCACAGCAATTTCTCATCAAAAGTACAGACATCACCCATGACAACCAGAAGTTAAAGCCGTTCTCATGATTCTGCCCACGTTTAGAGTTCGGTAAGCAGACGACCGCCTGCTCTGAGGCAGCTTAGCATCTCACTAAAGGAGCTCTGGGGGCTGGCGGAGAACCAGGTGCTCTGGCCTTGTTCCTTGCACACATGCACCAAATAATAAAAATACACCAGCATTTCTATAGAAGCAGTGGAGCGACCTAAATGGAGAGATTCTCCAAAAGTGATGGTGCTGCCCTGGTTGCCAGCTGGCAGCTGCATCAGGGTGTCTCCCTCTGAACAGAAGCTTCAGAAAGGATTTGATACGACCAGGAGGAAGACCGAGCAGCTGGCTGTCAACAGGGAACGCATCTGCATAAACTGAGCAGGGTTGATTCACATTTTTATGTCAAAATTTAGCATCTTCATTTAAATTCCGGTAATCCTTTCTCATTTATCAACATTATTAATACTAGTTCACAATGAATCTATGACAGATATTTCTATTTCTGGTCAGATTTTGAATAAAGAACCTGAATATTGATGGTTCTATGACAGAGAGACGGACAGATGAATGGTGTCCAAACTCTATGTTTTGGTTCTTTTGCTGGATCAGAAAACTTGAGTTGACTCATTAGGTCTCGTGTGAAAGCATGAAATTCAACAAACTGAATCAGCTAAAGTAGCTAAAGTGTTTCCAGAATAAGCAGGGCTAATAAAAAGCTCACATAGTGTTGATATGGGTAGAAAACATTACTAAAGAGAGAGTGAATACTTTGAACTCTATCCGCACTCTGACAAATTGTTGGAAAAATTCAAGACCTGAGCTCCTGTCTCCAGGAAGTGAAAACCAGAAATAGCCGACTTCAAGAGCAAAGTGTGTAATAATTCGTCAGAGAAACCCAGGGCAACTTCTGAGCAACTGGCAGCTTAGAAGTTCGGTTCTGTCGCAGACACATTGAAATACAGCAGTGTGCATGGCAGGACTGCAAGAAGAAAGCAGCAGCTCTTCAGAAGAAGTATTATAAGGTTCCCATGAAACAGACAAAGAGCTGCTGAAAAAACACAACTCTCTGGATGAATGAGGCTAAAATAAAACTTTGTAGATTAAAGAAGAATTGCTATGTTTGGACCAGGAGAATACGGTTTCATCTCTGGGAGTCTTTGCTGCTGGATTTGAAGTTAAGCCACACTGTCACCACTCTGAGTTACCAGGGACGTTAGTCCTTGAGCCGGCTGCGGCTCGCTGGGAAATGTAGTCCCAAGGTGGAACAGGAAAATGTTCTACATGTCAAGGGGAGTGAATGTGAGTGTTTGTGAGTGTGCATAGGCGAATTGTGTAAAAGTGCTTTAACTGGATCTATAGAATAACAGGCTTAGTGTATGATTATCAAAAAAAGCACAGCATAAGTAGGTAGGGGAATCCAGCAAGTGCTGCTGAATTAAAACCACAGGCTCTCGCTGAGCCCAGCAATGCTGAACATTGTTGCTAGAAAGTGCAGCTTTGCATTCATAACACAATTGTCTTATAAAAAGACCTAAGAATTTGGGTTTTTTAATTAAAAAAGGCCAGAATACATCACATTTTGACACTCAAAAGCCTAAAAGTCTTGAAGGTATGAACCAAAAATGACAGTTAACATTAAATAGTTTTTATGGCAGATGAGTAACATTCATAGCACAACTGTCTTATGAAAAAGTATTAGCTATTGTGTTATTTTTATTCAAAAAAGGCCAGAATTGATTATATTGTGGAGCTTAAAAACTCCAAATCTTGAAAGTATAAAGCAAAAAACACTGTCAGCTTTAAATAGTTTGTCATGGCGTATAAGTAATATTCAAACTAGTGCTGCCATTTGGTTAAAAAACCTAATCAGACTGAAATGTGAAAATGTGTGTTTTCAATAAATATTTAAGAAAATGTTTTATTGTCTCAAACTGGTTTTCCGTGATTCTCTATTCATGAAGGTTTGGAAGAAGTTGTTTTGTTTAGAAATGTAGAAATATTAACTATAAATTGGTTGCGCTTCAGTGGAAGATTAACGCATTAACGTTGACAGCTGACATTCCTACACAATACTTTGAAATAAAAACAACCGATGGACTCAGACCTACAATATCTGCAACTTTTTATGAATAATAACTTCCTTGTCTGGAGTGGAAATTTGGTAAATGGATGTGTGTTGCAGCAGATGAAGACAACACTCTTATTTTCCTAAATGATCCTGCAGGAAGTGTGGAAAAGCTTTATGTAAGTAAACAGGAAGACAAATTTCTCCTCAACTACCTACAGCAGTCTCACAGTTTGAAACATTTGTTACCTGAGGATTATGAAATTGTTGGAATCTGGGAGCAACAACCCACATCTGAAGGGCAAAGGGATAAAACACAGTTCATGCCATGGCAAGAACAGATTGCTCATCATGGAGTCAGAAGCTGCACGCAAGATATTTCCCATTTAAGAAAAATGAAACCTTGATTTTTCTTTTCATATTTACTGTTAGTACAAAAAGTTTGATGTCCACAAATCATAAAATTTGAGTCAATAACTGCCCAACATAATCTTCTTTTTGTTAACCCATTATCTGCAACACCAACTCTTTTTTTCCTAGTGTCTGAGCCAAATGAATGAGAGAGTGATTGCACATCATTATTTGAACTTCTTTTCCAACCACCACATGTGCGGAATTATCTTGAAGTCACGTTTTAGGGCCACACAACACACTGCTGTGAAAAAACTAACTGCATTCAGACTCAGAGTGAATTGTCAGAACAATTTGACAGCTGTTCTTGTTAAAAGCTCACATGTAAAACAAGGACTGTTTGTGTAGAAAACTGAGCCTTGCACAATCTTTACAAAAATGTTATGACATTTGATGAGAAAAACAGGAAAATGCTGGTCAGAACTGGAGCAGGAATTACAACTTCAACTTGAATTCTGCCAGAATTAGAATTTTTGAAATTACAATTTTTGATAACGTTTGTGTTTTTTGTCTTTTCTCAACTTTTGCACATGAACAATATTACAAGATACAAACCAGAACCCAACTGAAAGGAAAAACCTGTATTCAGTTTAACCTTTTCAATTCCAAACGGTAAGCCTTGCAAGTGAAACGGCGTAAACAGTGTTTCACCTGGGTTGTGTGAGGTGATGACATCAGCAAGCTGTTGCTCCGGCGCTGGCTCTGGCTTGCTGTTGTCACCTTCGAGGAGTTTGTCCACCATGGCGATCACACAGTTGAGACATTTGGCGACGTTGGCCCAAACCCTGTCCTGAGGAAGAGATCACACAACCACCAATCAGGCCAGATCAGCTTCACTGATTCCGCTTGTCTGAGGCAGCAAGATGGAAAGAAAGCCAAAGAAATAAAAACAAAGAAAACGAAACACAGCAAAAACTCTCTTTGTGTTCAACAGATCAAAAGGAAAAGGCTGTATGGATTATGCTCAAAGCATTTCCTTTGTTTCTTCCATTTCTTCTCTTTATTCTGGGTTTCAGTGATGAACTGAGGCTCATTTTTCTTTGTGTGTGTGTGTTTGCATATGGGACCACTGTTTTTTTTTTAAATTTCTTGGTTAAAAAAAGATTCAACTGGTTTAAATGCCAAAAAATAATTTAATCAGTGTCTCTGCTGTCAGTGTGACAGCAGCTGTTTTCACAAACAAAGTAGCCTGCAAGCTCACTTATCTGGCTTAGTTTCAATGATAAGATTACGACACAATAATCCTGCACACTCAGTGAAATATTCTAATTCCTGGGAAATTAATTTCCACTAAAATGAAGGAAAATGTCCAGCGTGTAACTAAATTTTCCCGGTAATTGACATGATTGGCCAAAACAATGACGTCTGTTTAAAACAGTAAAAGCTCCTTCGTTTGCTGAGAGTTTATGATTATGCTTATAATTAGTTTTCTGATTATTATACAAGAAATAAACTGAAATTTACATAACATTTACTGTAAAATATCTGTGTGGCAGTTTTACCAAAACAATGTTTTATTAGATTATGTAGTTGTGCAAAGGTATTAAACCACCTGCAAATTAGGTTCTTACAAAAAGACTACTTTAGCTTTTTAAAGTAGTCTGGAGATATAAAGATCATTAAAACTTTTCCCTAAAACAGATTTTTGATGTTTTATTGTCCGATCCTTACTCAAAACATCGTCTGCTAAACGTTTGGAAGCAAAATGTAGACTTTTAAGACACTTAATCTACTTTTAAGAAGAAGCCTAATTTTTTTCTCGCTAATAAAACACATATCATTGCCTTTGTTATTCTGAGCTATTTCAGTAATTGTGGTGCTGTAGACCATTTTTCTTTAATGCAATATTTTCTCTTACTGCTCTCCATTTGGACATTATTTGCAGTTCCTGCTGCCATTCACTGTGATTTCTGTTTTATTTTAATTGAAGAAACACCTGATGTTCTGTTTGGCTGCATCTTGCCTGAATGTATTTTTTATTTACCCTTTTGCATTAAATTTGACTCTGTGTTATAATTTGAGTTGAATCTGACTGTGTTTTCAGATTCTACTGGAATTAATTGGATTTGAACTGAATGCTGGACTGAATTTGACTCCATTTAGTTAGATTCAAACTATTTGCTTTCAGAAGTGCTTTGAGATTAGAGTTAATGTTGATTGGGCATGTATAAATAACCTGAACTAAATTTAATTGGATTAAATCACTTTTAATTCATTGTGTTTGTCATTTTCAACTTTTCGCCTATAATATGTGTCAAACTCAAGACCCAGGGACTAAAACCACATAGTGTTTTTATGTGGCCGTCTGGACTAATAAAGGGCACATAAATAGTATCATCAAGATGGCGGCTGTGTGCTTGAATATTATTTTATCAATCAAATCAAGGCAGTTTATATCTGTATGTTGCTAAAATTGATCAATCAGTCCGTCTAGTTTTTTAAGGTATTTTTAGCCAGTTATGAGGCACAGTGGTGAAAGTTACTCAATGGGTTGTTGCTAGGTAACCAAAGAGTGAGAGAGTTAACCAAAGAGTGAGAGAGTTGCTAGGTGACCAAAGAGTGAGTGAGTTAGTTGATGCCAGTGAATGTTCAGTAAATATTCTCTATATTGAATATTGAATCAGATGTATTACAAATTGACGTTGATAACGTCTCCATTACGATATATATTGTTATTGATTTATTGTACAGCCCTAACCCTGACCTACAATAACTCAATATTTTAATGATAGATTTAACTGGTATTCACACCTGTTTTGTCCTATAAAGTCTCTTGATGGAGACCCTTAGTGAAAGGGACTTGTGGTAAAAGTGTTGTAGAGGGTAATAAGTTGAAGAAGTATCTGGATACCAACCCATTCCTCCTCGTCGTACTCTTTGTGGTGTGGTATAGAGTCTTGGTGCTTCAGTGACCCGCCGTTTCCTCCTGTCACATTATTACACGCCACCGGGCTTTCTGTGACAGGCGTGGCCGGACTGTGGCCCGGTAGTCCTTGGACCGGACTGTGATTCAGGTCCCCACCCTGGCTTTGCTGGTGACACAGAACTGGAGTTTGCTTCTGGCTCTTGGAGACGTACCCGGGCCGGGCCGCGTGCAGCGCTAGCAGGGCGCTCTTGACCAATTCGTCCTTAAGCGTGTGGACAAACTGCTCCGTCTGCAGCAAACAAAGAAGGAAAGAGATTGGAAAAAAGACAGACTGTGGAAACTACACAACAAATAATAATGGAAGTGCTGAAGAAACAAAGGGTGTGTGAGACAGAGAAGGGCCGTTAAGTCGGCAAGGCGGAGTGGGTTTGAAGAAAATACTGAGAAGTATTTTCAAAGGAAGTGAAAAGAAACAAGGAAAATGAACACAGTCCTTCAGTATAAGAAAGACGCTCTCCATTACCTCACCTCAATGGAAGAGGAGAATAACAGCAACAAACAACAAACAATTCAATTACTCCTCCTCCAGCCTTCCTCTCCAAGGAACCCTCCCCTTCTGATGTCAAATTCACCAGCTACTGTTTGCTGCTGATCATCCTGGAAGCTGCTGCGACTCCCAGGAGTAACTCAGTTACCAAAGCTGTTTTATCACCACACAAATGAAGCTAAACCAAACACAACAGCCAGAATGCCAAAAGGAGAGCTATGCTGTCTTTGCATACATGGACACAGTTCTTATTTTTCTGCTTCGACCCTCCGATGTGGACCGAGCGCAGAGAGAAACTGCAGGGCGTTCTCCGTCAGCCCTAAAGAAAAGCACTGCAGTGTCAAATCTCCAGCCAGCTCTGGGCCGCTTCCTGCACAGCTTTACAGGCTGGTCCAAACTTCAGCTGGGTTTCTCCCCGTGAAGTACTCTCCTTTTTAAGAGACTGGGTGTAAAAGTAACCCAGTGGTTTTTAAGCAAATAGTGGTAACACTTTCTTTGAAGGGGTGTGTATAAGGCTGACATGATGCTATCATAAACATAACACAACCAGTCATAAAGATGAAGGAGTCTTCATAAATGTCATTCAGTAAATACGTAATGACACTTTTAATGGAAAGTTGCATTGAAAGTTACATTAAAAGTACATTAAAATTGTTAACTTTGTATTTGGTTATGTCATGTTTATGACAGTGTCATGTCAGTCCTATGCACATCCCTTCAAATTAAGTGTTACTCAAATTGTTATTTCTAAAAATGGGGCTTCTTCCCATTTTGGAAATGTCATCATCACTTCAATTCTATAAAAAAAACAAACTTTTCTATTGAAACCTCAGGAAAAATTGATAAATTTTCCCACAAACTTATAGTTTCAATGTAGAATTTCCATGTTTTTTCTTGAAAATATTTTACATTTACTTCTCCACGGCCAAATATTTTTTTTTATCTGCAATGGCTCTACAACTCCAATAGTCTATTTCAAAGAGCGTATATATTAAAATAATGCAGTTTGCCATGAATAAACATACATTTACTAACACATGTGAGCCCTGCGTTACTGTTTTTATTAGAGCTGACCATCTGATGATTGCCTAAAAAGAAAAGCAAATGGTAAAGACTCTTAAAAACACAATTACATTTAATGTGTATCCATTTAAACCTTCTCGCATGGATCTAAATGATCTCCATTACTGTAGGTCAATGATGCGACAACTACAGTCTATAAGTAGATCAAATGTGTAATTGTCTGAGAAAAGGCATGTCTGATGGAAAGCTGCTGCACATAAATGAGTGAAAGATGAAATATTCAAACAGCCAAAAGAAGAAAAACAGATGCAAAAACTACAACTTTTGGCAAAACTTTGAGATTCAAATCAGGCTGAAATTAAGCTCTGCTTATCTGACCTTAAAATGAATTTGCAATCTGAGTTCAAGTAGTAGTCACTTCTCTAAAGTGAGTTCATAAAGTAAAATATTGTATTTAAAATTTAAGCTTGATCAGAAGGTCAAAGCACTGGTGATTCATTAAAAATTAACAAAATAAAACCATGATCAAAAAGAGTGGTCAAATTTTTTATGGTTTATTGCAGGAAGTGTAGATAATGTGTTTAAAATGTTAAAAAGATAATTGAAGATATGTTTTCTAAGGCCAAAGAGAAATGATGCGCATCTCTGCAAAAAACATTTCTTTGTGCAATTTATCAACATCCATCTTTGAAAAGGCTGAAACGCTGAGCATCCCTGAAGATGAAGAGTTGGTTGTCTTTCTGTGGGTTACAGAATCTGCTGATCTGATCTGGAATGAGGAGCATCTGAGTCTGAAAGCACCTCAGCGCGATCCGACTGTGAAGAATTTTTTTTCTTTTATCTTTGATCTAGGAAAGAGAAGAAATATAAAAATCCATTCACCCTCAATGATTTCCCCCTGAAGAATGAGCACATTTGGGTTCTTAAAAATAGAACTTGCTCACTTCTCTTCTACTTACTTTGTTTTAGAAACAGGAGTGAAACCGGTCAGATCTCAGCTACTTCTTAAGATGGTATATTTCCACATATGTAGATGGATACAGATCAAATCCCACAGTTTCTCTTTTTTTTTTAACGTATCAAACCAGGAACATGATAACGTTCCAAGGACACAGCTGAAGGCAGGGAAGATTAGTCCGTTCACTGTGATTATCATCAGCGTGACATTATTATTATCATCATCAACAGAATCATTATTATATAAAGACAAGAAACTTTTTTTATACCCAGAGCTAATCAAGAAGTAGAAAGGCGCCGACTTACTGGAAACAGTGAATAAGGATAGTCGAGGAAGACCTTGGAAGGAAATCTTTTTACCCTACATGCTGCGCTCCTTATTTAGACAAATCTGTATGTTGCAGCTCTGTAAGATAAGCCCTTAATTTAAAAAAATATTAGAACAGTTAACGGTCTTAGTGCAAAACAACACTATAATACAAGTTGCTTGTTCTGAAATGAGACGAAACGATTAGAAGCTGAGACGAGGCAAGCAGCGGTGAATACCAACTGAGCAATAAAAACAATGAAATACCTTACAGCTACTAAAGGTATAAAATGCAAATAACTATACAAACACTAACAGAAAAACATAATTTGTTCCAGTAAAATAAACAGTCTGATCTCTAGAGGAATAAAATTACTTAGGTAAAAGCAATAATGATTTCTTAAACTAATGAATTAAAAACACAGATGGCCACATAATGGAAAGACACTTCACCACTGGACAAACTGTACCCACAAGTGAAATATGACAGAGGCAGAATCATGATCTGGGGTTACTTTGTTCAGATGGAGCACAATTTGAAGTTAGAACAATATCCAAGTCCAGATGTGGGATGCTGACAAACTCCTACCAAAGAAGACTGAGTTTAAAGGTACTTTAATAGTATTTTTAAATAATATTTTGGAGAATTATATCCATAAACTATGAATGTTGTAGGAATTTCTGAATAAAGTTTTGTACTGCCAATATTGTGGAAATGACAACATTTTTTGCTTGCATTCAGACTTATTGCACTGGATTGGGTTTGTATTGTTTCAGAAATAGACAGGTTTATCTGAGAAAATTTGGGAAATTTCATGAGGAATTACAAGGTTTTAATTTTTTTTGAATATCTGTTTTGATGCCATCCATTTTCAAAATGCGTCGTAATGACCAAACCTTTCAGGAGTCTGGGCTGGACTTGGAACCCATTCCTGCTTGCAGTTCTAGTTGTTTCAGATATTTAGTCTCAACAGGTGTTTTCGCAGGACAGCCTCAAAATGCTACCAAACTAGCTTAATGTTTTAGGCAGAATCTCAGAAGACTCCGCCTAACATCATCGTTTGTACGTAAAGATATGTCAGACTCAACACACAGCTACAGTCTTAAAAAACTAATACTACCATCAACAAACTGTACCAGGCTAATGTTAGCGTGTTGAATCCTTTAATCTCCATGGCAACCATTCAGCTGTGCAAAACGCCTGCAGCGTTTTGCTCGCGTTTTGCCCAAGCTGTGCCTCAAAGGAGCTGTGCCTTCGAGGCACAGATCCTCCTCAGAGCTGCAGTTTTCAAGCTTCTGCCTCACAGAGCAGCTCTCGCCCGCGACTCTCCTACTCAGCCCCTTCAGACTAGCAGCAGCAATTAGGAAACACCTGGTAGAACTGTGCATGTGCTGAGCTCATTAAAGGAGCTACTGCTCATTGTAACGCTGGTAAAAATGTTGCTAAAGAGCTAATAAAGGAGCAATGTTGAGATGACTTCCTCAAAGTGGAGTTTCAGACAGAGCAGGAGTTTTTAAAGGGACAGAGGCCCAATTTCAAGGCAGTATATTATGAAGTCAAATTCCTTTAAAGTCATATTTGATATACAAAGCAACTGAAGGTAACACTGATTATTGATTATGCAATAAAATGATGCAGAAAAACACCGCCTCTTTAAGCAAAGTACATAATTACGTTCAAAGCAATTTTCATTTTCATACCATTTTCATCAACATAAATAGAAACATTTATGACATTTATGAGACTCCTTTCAGTCTAACTGATTTAAATGAAGGCAAACACATGGTGGAACCTTTATACTTGTTGTTTATTCATGGACTTTACAAGAAACACAAGTAAGAACTGGAAGCTTTGAATTTCTCTCCATCAACTCTCAGTGAAAGATTTAATTAAAATGAATCGGTTATATATTTGACCACCTAACAGGAAACAAAAACCCGTATTTGTGGTTCATTAAAACATTCCAGACTTTATATGTTTACAAAGCTGCACCACTCAGAGTCTCTGCACTCTGTTTCAGGCATGTGTCTGCATAAAAATGTTTGTGTGCTGCTCCTTCATCGTGGACTTTGGGATTTGGAGAGAGAGACAGAGAGAGAGAGAGAGAGATGTCATCATCAGCTTTCTGACAAACACACAAACCCGTTCACACTTCCACCTCCTGCTGCTTCACACACAAACACCGACAAACCCAGCTTGAGATTTTAATCAGCGAGCAGCCCTCCTTGTGCTGACCAGGCCAGGGGCTTGCTCGGCCAGCGTGTGCGTATCTAATCAAGGATGAGAGGAAGCGGTGACGGAGCGAATGTACCAATTAAGGAGGCTGATTGGGCTCTGTTCCACTGTGGCACAAACAATCTCTCCCACAACAGATTGCAATCTGACAGCACCAGATGTAATTCATTAATTATACTGATAAAAAATGCTCTAGCTCCACAAACCACACATGCATTTGTTTAATTTTTTGTTGTTTTTTTTTTTTTTGTGGGAGATTTTCTATCAAACTGAAACATTAAAAATCGCTTGTGGAAACTTTTACATTTTTGGGTATCTTATTTTCAACACAAACCTGTTGGCAGAAAAGTGCAGCTTGTGTGAAATCTCCATTAAAATAAATGTTTACATATTTTTACTTGTGTTTTTAGGTCACATTTTGGGGATTTTATCCATAAACTATGAATTTCATAGAAATGTCTCAATTCAGGTTTGTTCTTCCAAGACTGTGGAAATGGTATTTATTAATTTTTTGGCTGCATTCAGTCTAAGGGCTTTGGATTGGGTTTGTATTAGTCCAGATATAGACAAGGTTATCTGAGAAAATTTGGGAAGTTTAATGAGAAATTATAGATTTAAAAAAATTCATTTCAATATCATCCATTGGCAAAATACATTGTATTCAGGAGTCAGCGCTGTCGTGCAAATTTCCAACTTGTTCTTTTACCTAAGATTTCTATTAAACAGGAACTAAAATAATTATTCATGGAAACTTTAACATTTTTGGGTGACTTCTTTTCAACACAAACTGTTGGTAGAAAATATGTATAAAATCCCTTTGTGGGCCTCCAGTGAAACAGCTTACACCAACAAAATCCGACATTTAAACACCATCATTAAAATGGATTTGAAAAAGAGATATGAATGCAAATCAATTTTGACAAACCTAAGAGTTTGTCTGTTGCTGTGGATTGAGAGCAATCAAGAGGTAGCTGAGATGCAGGTGAAGGAAGATAGGAGGTTTAGTTGCTGGCTCACCTTGTCGGAAAGGCTCTTGAGTGCATCCTTGAGTCCAGAGGAGGAGTGTTCAAGGGCGGCCTGGAGGAGCTGGTCAGCCAAGCTTGTGATGAGGGGCTGGAGGAGGCTCACGGTGCTGAGCACCTCCTGAGCTTTGGCTGTGTGCTGAGGGGAGTAGTAGATACACTGGTAGGCAGTGCTAAAGCTGTGATACAAAAAGAGAAAAAAAAAAGAACAAAAAATTCATATTTGAACAATCAAACTACAGCTGCATGGCTGTGAACTGAAAAGAGCGTTTCTTTGGAAAGATATATGAGATTGGCCCAATTTTTAAATGAAGTCTGCTGTGATGTAAGATTTAAAGTCGTGAGAAATTACAACATCCCATTAAATATGTACTTCTTTACTAGGAAGAGATCATATGTTGATGTCTAATGATTTAACGGCAATGATTTAAAGAACAAAAGTTAGCCTTGTGCCACTTAATAAGTAAACGCTATCAACTTTTTCCTGAAAATAAAGACACGCTTCCACTAACAGGCTAAAATAACTTTCTAATAATTTTCTTTGGTTATAGTTCTATAGTTAGTTTTTATTTGATACTGTGAGATATTGCGCTATTTTGCAATAAGAGGGAAGCTAGGTGTTATTTGCATATTCAAAATAAATATTAATAATAATAATAATAATAAGGCACTTTATTTTGCCATCTGCCCGTCTGATATTTTTATAAACAAAGTTTCTCCCACTCCACACCCTTCATCTGTGACAGGTTTTATCTTTTTATTATTATTATTTCCAGCATGTTTCAAGTTACCCGGCAGCATCACAATGAGATCAATATCTGGGCTTTGACTCCACTTCCCAATGATCAGCCAGTGTTTGATGGATTAACTGCTATGTTTTGGATAACTATCATATTGCCGTGTTCAGTTAAGTTCAGCTTTATTTATTTTTATTTATCGTCCTTCAGCTCCTTCTGATATACGGTATATTCATGGTGGATTCAATGGTGGTAAGTTAGGCAGATCCTGTGGCAAAATATCATCCAAAACCATGACACTTCCACCTCCATATCTCCCAGCAGGAGTTAGATTCTTTTAATGAAGCCCAAAACATTACATTTCATCTGTCCAAAGAACGGTACTCCATTAGGTTTTTGTCTACTTTCTCTCTGGCAGCCTATAGTCAGGTCAAATGGTTTTCTTAGAGAACAAAACTTAGTTCTCTCAAACTTGGGCAGTCTTTTTCTGATTTTACAGGCATCCACTTTCATACTAAAATTAGCAAGAGCCTGCTGAAGGTTCTATGATCACAAATTCAGGTTTTTGGAGACCAGGAATGTCGGTAATTGTTTTGAATGTTCCCATTTGCTAGACTGTTTTCCAGACGGTGGAAAGAATGATTTAAAATTGCTTTGCGTTCTCCGTTAATCCCTTTTGTCTCTTGGAAAAACACAATTGCAGTGTCGGATTTATTTCATTTTACATTCCTTGCTCCTATGTTGGTTTGCAACACACAGTGGGCACTCAAACCTTGTAAAAAAAACATTTATATTTCTGCCATTCCAAGTGAGACAAAAGAAGGAACAGAATAATTTGTCATGCAAGAGATTTTCTCTTTTCAACAATTATTCAGGCTGACTTTTCTCTGAGTTTTTCCATTTCTCTTCCAGGCATGACTGTGGTTAGAAGATGTCTGTAGGTGAAAGAAATGCATAGTGGAGCTGTGAAATTACACAGTAAATTGCTTTGAGTTTCACATTTGGTTGTGTTGCGCTTCAAAGCAGCTCAAAAGAAAACCCAAACAGTAGAAAAACGTATTACTCCAAACACTGATTTTAACATTATTTAACATTAGCAATACTATTTGCATACCAGTTCAACAATTCTTAAATATATAAAAATGTCAAGATTATCCATTTTAGACAACACAATCTCTTATCAGTAATAATATACAGTATACACACACACTCATTGTGTTTAAGTGCTAGAATTGCCACCTATTATCTCATCTACTGAGAAATATGGATATTTTTCTTGAAGTAAAAATGTAGGTTCTTGAGCAGAAGGACCAGGGTTGCATTAGGAACAGTAGACATATATGTGGGAGGAATTAAATCAGAAAGAACTGGAGAAGGTTTTTCAGGATGAGCAGAGGACATCTGCAACCAAGCAGGTGTGAATAAAAAATTCAAAGGTCAGCATCTCAGAATGAAAATATAGAATTTTACTTTTAAATTGACATTTAAGGTTTCTAATACCTAAAAAAACAATTTACCCATATTGATCTATTTGAGTTCTTCCCCTCCAATAGGGAGCAGATTTATCTTAAATCAAATATCCTACACTACAATTCAATACAATAATAATGAAACTCAAAATTTCATTACCAATATCATAAATATCTTCACTTAAATGTTAAAGCCATAATTTCATTCTGCATCTAAAAAAATATTTTTATTTCACAGACCAAACTGTTATTTGTTTGGTTTGTAGTCAGCCATTTGTCCAGAAGCAGAACGTATTCTGCAGGTCAGAGTCACTGTTTATCCATACAACAGAAAGTAATCCAGTCATGGAGCTGCTCTGCGTGTTGGAGTCATGTCAACATCACAGCAAAGTTTTCTTTTGGATGCATTTTATCATCAGTTGGGAGAAACAACTTCACAGCCTAAACTGTCAAAGTTGGACCTGCAGTCCAATGCCAACTCATTTGCATTCTATAAATAATGAATCCCTTTCCAGTCTAATCAAACATCCTCCTCTGCTCACGTTCCTGTGACTTTCAATGAGTTTCCTCTTACTTCTTTTTGTCTGATGTGATGTAGAGCGGTGCAGTCATTTGTAACCTCCCCCCAGGCTCGGTTAAAGTCAACTCCTCCAGGCTTTATGTAGGTCAGAACCCAGAGTCAGATCTAAACCCGGCTCCTAATGTTGTAGCTAAACATTTTGCATGTGAATCTGCCTTTTGAGAAACAGCCTTACCGTATGTGTTGACATGCATCAAAATTCTCATGGTCAAAGTGAATGTTGGCCATGAAATACGTCTTCGGTAAGCTAATTTTAAAATTCTGGCCTTGTCGTTTTGACTAATGAGGCCCCTGGAGGACGACCACCCAGAAAGTTGAAGGTAATCAAAGCAATTATTGAGTGAAAGTAAAACATGGTGGAGTCACTAACGCAGAAGTAGTCTTTTCTACAAGACTACTTCTAATTTACCCGTACCTTAAAGCAATTGATTTCCACCAAAGACACCTTCAAAAATGCAAAGAACAGTAAAATCCATTTTACCGCTTCATTCATCCCTTGTGTGTTTACACTGATAAAAGACCATAAACGATCCTCGACAGGAGAAAAAAAGCTTCAAAAAGAAGCAAAGGAGACAGCAGTTGCTTTACTCTGATTCAATAACAGCACTGTTGACTCATAAGTACAAATCCAATCCCATTAGGAAACATATGCAGACGGTAATGAATGCGAGAACCTGCCACCTGATGCTAAAAGGACAGAATTGATCCCTTCCAAGGCTGGCTTTGGCAGGGAAATTTAATTGCCTCATCAGGGTTGTTGTAAGTCCAAACAGGTCAACAAAGATTGCAAAGTGAGCGAAGGCAAAACAGCATAAATCTGTGAATGCAAATTTGATAAGAGGCCAAGGGGGTTGCACATTTCATTTCAAGCCATGAGTATGTTTCCATCTCCAGGATATCTAAGGGCTTCTGTTCTGTGTGTCACGTTTTTTAAACACAGTGCCAAAACAGAAAGCTGCAGCATAATCCAGATACAATAACCCTGCAGTAATTATTGCTTATGTAAGAGGTAAATATTTATGTTTTATTGAAGATGTGACAGAGAGACGATTGGACTACTGAGAAATATTAGATCCTAGTGCCACCGAGCTAAGAGGGTAGACAATCTTCCCAGAAAACAATATTTATGCTTGCCTGACTCGTCTTAATGTTAAATGATCACCTTTATTTTTTAGTTGTTATAAAAATGAAAATTACATTGAAATTATTCAAAGATTAAAAATAAGAGATGCTTTTCTTTTTATTTACCCCTGCTGTAAATGTTAACGTAATTAGACTTTCTAACATGAATACAAGCCTTTTTTCTAGTCAACTTCTTGTCTGGTTGCTATGAACAAGATCTCAAAGAGTTATTGGTTTAGATTTTTAATAAAAGCTCTAAAGAGACTGAAATTTGTGACCAATCTGTCATGATTTGTAGTGAGAGGAACCAAACACAAGCAGGATGAAGCACAACCATGTAGAGAACATATTCTTGTAGAGAATCCAACATCAGTGGCATTAAAGGATGTGCTACCTCACACAAACTCAAGGCCCGGGGGCCAAATCCAGCCCGCAATAGCTTCTTATGTGGCCCTCCAGACTCCTGAGGAACGCAGAACCTTCAAGGTAACAGCGGTTTGCTTAAATATGATTTTATCAAACAAATCAAAGCAGTTTTTATCTCTTTACTACTAAACGACATAAGTCAGTCCCTCCAGTTTTTCACAGACATTTATGCAAAATCAACAGATGCATGCATTTTTCACATTAAGAGTTAGTCTGTTACAATTGTGTTTATCAAAAATTTTCTTCAAAAACATTTAAGTGATGCTAACTCCCACCTGCAGGGGGCAGTATTTGTTACTTCTACTACACTGCTGCCTTAACCTGACTTGGTATCAAATTATCGTCCAATTGATGTGAAGAGTGAGAAAAAGTCACATAAGTTCAAATATCGCAAAATTGCAAATATTTCTGAAGTAGCGCCGCAAAATCTGTAATTTCAATTAGAGAAAAAAAAAATCACAAAAACCATCATGGAGGACGTAATCACTGTGAAAATATGTGCAATATTTTTTCATTTTAAGAAGTAATTGTTGAATGCAGACTGCTATTTTAAAAAAAATATTTTTACAGTTTTTTAGTGGGTTTTATCAATATATTCTTGCACAAATTAGCCTTTTAGAGCATCCTGATGCGAATGTAATCCCAGTATCTTGATTATATTATCCGAAAAATATGTGCTTATTTTTCTCAAGGTATTTAGGGAGACTATCCCTAGGAATCCATCACTCCTTTTCATTTTTGATGACTTCTTCCGGCTTTCCAAAGGCTATTACAGTTTCCTGTTTGTTCATTTAAAAAATCTCCAAAATCCTTTACAACTTCAAAGACATTAGAAAAATAAACAAGTGTAGAACAACACTTCATCAGTTTAACTTCAGTGCAGGAGGCAATTGGTACAGATTAAACTGGGGAAACTGGCCTCTCCGAAGTGAATTTCATCCTCAGTTTAAACACACTGGTTTGTCTAGAAATGGTACTAAGAGAGAGCAAAGCGCTGGGCCCAGTGGCCTAATTAAGCAAGTATACATGGCACATGGTTAATTAATAGTGGAGAGGAAATTAATGAAAAGCCAGCGGCCTCCTGCTGATAGCTAGCAAGAATTAAAATGCAGCTCCGTCAGCAGAATTCCCTGCAACCTTTTACATGACGGTCAAAGTCTTCTCTTCCATTTTTATAACAGCTCACTTTAATCAGGGTTTATATATATATACCAGCCCACTTCCACGAGGTAAAAACACACCTTCAGATGCAACCCCAAGGATCTGATCTCTGTCCAAATAATTTCAACTGTCAACCCTCGTTAGTTCCTGAATCTCTGATCTCATCGCCATCCGTTAGGAAAAAAAGCCAAAGCTGTCCTCAATAATGCAGAAAAAGACAAGCCGTGATCTGTGACCAGAGAAGCCTCAGGGCTTCTGCCAGCTACCTTCTCCTTCAGTCGCTGGCCCCTGGATGTGGTTGACTCAAGAGCAGGAGATGAACTACAAGCTGCTGTCCATCAACATGGGGTCCCAGCCACCGCCAACGGCCTGGCCCTTTTTTCCTCACACAGACGGAGAATCCTGGGAGAAAGTTATTTTGTTGGACAACATGCTGCTCGTCACACTAAATCTGAAATCAGTCCCAGGAGACTGTGTTAAGTTAGGGCTGTGTGGTTTCGACCACTCTCTTTGCCCTAGAAATGTGACATCTGGCTTTGCTGTTTGACACAGATGCCTGGCGAACCAACAGAGCTTCCTTCCTCTCTATCTGTAAAGGAGGACAGAAAGTGTCCTACTGATGACCTACTGCACATCTTAAGCTTATCTACTAAGTCCAGGTCAAAAAACAATAATTTTCCTAAAATATATCTATAAGAAAATCTGTTGGATCATAGGTAGGGATGCAAACCAATAATCAACTAACGGTTAGTTGTTGATTAATGGTTTGTAAGATTCAAATTAGTTCCAATTGATTAACTAATAACGTCTGCTTAGACCAGTCTTTCTCAAATTGTGGCCCTGGACTCCTGCTCTGCAAGGCACTGAATGCAAACCACCATTTATTTGCTGTGACGTGAACTCAAAGTGCAATGTGTACACTTAGCTTACCAAAGGACTGTGTTTAAAATAATAATGGATAAATGGCTTAAGGCCAAGACACTCAAAAAAGCTGAAGATACCGGTGGAAAGAAAACAATGTCAGGAAAACTTATATGATCAGAGGAATTCATGTCTGGAGGAATATTTTTCAGTTTCTCAGGTGAGTATAGGTAGTGGGGAGTCTAAAACATCCCCAAAATCCTATAATAAAATAATTATTTATGTCAGAGTGTTTGCTAAATGGGTAAAGTTTCCTCAGCCTGAAAAAGTTTGGGAAACAGTAGCCAAGACCTTTCAGTATCGTAGTGCTGCTGTCATCCAGCAGAGGGCGTCGATGGTCGTCCTCAATCAGAGCTGGATACAGAATTAAAGATGGCGGGTGGATCCCAGAACAGCAGGAAACAGAAATGGTCCAGTGTGTGATGAAAAATGGATTTTGTCCAGTTCTGATTAGAAATATGAACATTCAATAAGCTCCTCATGTTTCACCTTAATGGTGCTCATTGGTGGAGAAGCCTTAAGCTTTCAACCAAAACTAACTACTTATGTTCTAGGAAGATGATAAAAGTCTGCGCTCCTCCTCACTGACAGTACTTTGAATGAACGTCTCTGTTCATGGAGGATTTAGTGTTTCACATATTTTATTTTCCTCTAATTTTTTGATTCAGCAACATAATAGGTTCCTGTTTTGTTATATTTTCTAAGTATGTCTAAAATCAGTAATGTGAGAAAACCACAATCAGTAAGTATTTAACACAGCTGACACAAAATATTGTTTAAATGTATTGTGCTATTTTTCTAAAACAAAAATCAACATATTATGAAAGATTTAGCCTTTCCTGAGTCTTGGATATGAAGATAAGGGCTTTAAATTTCAACCTGCAACAATGTTTGATATTTTTATTTTGAAATAAGATAGGAAGTATCATTTGATGTCATTTGAGATGGCCGTTGCCTAGTGACAGTTGAAGGATTTTTCATTCGGGTTACTTTCAACACACTTACCTGCCCCAGTATTAAGCTAAAAAGTGTTTGCACAGTTGAATTTTGAGTAAAACTGTCTTAATTGTCTGCACCAACGCAAGGAGAGAACTGTTACACAGCTATTAGATTATCATTTATTATTCGGTAGAAGACTTTACTTTATTCGGTAGAAGACTTTACTTTATTCTGTAGAAGACTTTACTTTATTCTGTAGAAGACTTTACTTTATTCTGTAGAAGACTTTACTGGAAAACTGAGACCATCTCAGAGAATCCAAAAGTTGATAGTTTGAGAAGAAAAAGATAAAAATCCTCTTGCATTTCAAACAAGCATTTAGGGAGTAATGCATGCACTGAAGAAAGATAAAAAAGAAAATGTGCAGTTTTTTTTTTAAATTGAGGAATACAGTGGTCAGAGATGGAACATATTGCACTCTCATTCTATTGCCAAGTTTGGCCGGCGCAGGTTGTTAATGGCTCCAGAAAGATCCCATTGTCCCCTCTTCTACTGTCCACAGAACAAAGATGAATGGCTCTTTTATTACCATCCTGGTAACACATCTGTGCTCAGGTTTTCCTTTTTTTCCAGTCCCTTCCCATCTTCTATTTCATGACTTAATATCATATCGAACAGCCAAGTCTCACATCTCACCAATTGTTCATTTTTTAATCAAACATAATTAGAAAAGAGTGTATCAAGACGAGGGGGTAGGCTGGGTGAAGTTTAATTATCCTGGAAATGTATATTTTTGGTAAAACAGACTCAACTTGTGCTGAATTTTCAGGGAATCTCAGCTGGAAATATCCAGACCACTTTGCGCTGACACACAGAGTGCCTCATTGAGTAGTTTCTTTAAAATGTAGAGCCTGGGTCCACTCCTGTTTCTGACCACATTCCAGGTCAAACAAGAACTGCACAATGCACAGCGCAGGTCGCAGCCAGTTAGCCAAGTGGAAAATTGGAAAATTTGAGCTACAGTGAGTCATTAGCTAAATCAAATACGAAACAAAAAGCTCCATCTCCCTGGGGAGTTACCTCTGAAGCCTAATCTCTTACGCAAAGTAAATGATTTCACTTCAGTGGTTTCTCAGAAATATGCTAACCTTATCACTGTTCATGCAGGCAGACAGAACTGGCCATCTTCAGCAAATTCACTTCTTTATTTTTTAATCTGCAAAAGCCCCAAACTATTTTCCCATCAGTTTTTTTTTCCATTTCATGCCCACACTTCACCCCTCTTCATCTTTTCTTTCCCACTCGTTCTGGTGCTGCAAACTCTGTAACTAATTAGATCTGGCATGGTCTGTAATGACTTTGCACTCTATGGGGAGCAATGATGGAGAGAAAAAAAAATCACCTTTTGCTTCTTTAGGCATCAGTCAAGTGGCCACATACTGACATACAGCTCCAACCTCCAACCTCTGAACAAATAAAGCAAAAATCCGCAGCATCTCGCTGATCTGAGGCTAGGCTACACAAGAGTGCAATTTCACTCATAACACTGTTACAACGAAAATGGCCTCGTAACCGTCTTTGTGAAGCTGTCAGTGTTGCTCTCAAAGGGAATAAGAAAAATACAAAGCATTCAGCTCTCAGTCGTTTGCTGACAGTAATGATCTGACACAGAAAAATCTTTTTTTCTGTTTTGGTCAGTGAACGAATCATTAAGTAGCCGTTTTCTATATGGCATCATCCACATTTTATTGACAGAACTGGTAGAGATGTGTTTATATCTTTAAAATAAATTCAGCTTTTACTGCAGTAGCAAAATATCATAGAAGAAAATGGAGAAAAACAAGATTAATAAAAAAATAAATAAATCAACAAAGACGCTGGTGCCATAGTTATCGGGTGCGAGAGAGTGTTAGGGTCATTGTAGATTAAATGTTGCCAATTCCACAAAAAAAACTCATGTATTTACAAGAAAAAATAGAACCAAGAAAAAAATCATGCAGGATTCACTGGACCCTCCTGGGATTGCGGAAAGGTTACATTTGCCAGAAAAAACACAAAGTTTGAAAGCTCTAAGGTTTAAGTGGTACCTTTAAGAGATGAGTATCTGGATGTTTCCCTCAGTGAGTCTGGACTCTTTCCAATATCACTACAGCATCTTCCTGGTTCAGGCAAAGATGTTGAAATTTAGCCCATCCTCACAGCCACTGAAACTTTTTCACCACATCCAGACAGCAGTAGAAATGCCAACAGCTTATGACTTTTCAATCAAGTAAAATACAAATCATAGAAGAAAAATGAATTCATGATTTAACAATCCAACTGTCAATGGATTTATTCCTCACAAATATTGGGTTTGACATTTGAGGTGCATAATGTGGAAAAAAAAGAAATCAGTGATACGTCTTGCTTTTATTAGTTTTTATCAGTACTTATTTTTTACTTTCGGTGCCTAAAGTCAGAATTGAACTTTGAAAGAAATCTTTAGTTTTCTGCTCCGTCTTCTTGGAACCAGTTGAAGAAATACATCAATCTAAAGGTGTCAATAAATGTTTTTAAAGTTCTTTTTACTGATTTTGAGAAGGAATCATCTGTCCGTAAATGTTTTAACTGGGGAATGTATTATTTAATTTATTTATGACAGAGTTAATTTTTCCGGTTTTGTTGCGAACAGCCTCTGTGTGCCACTGCCAGTTTTGGCCAGGATTCTTTTACAAAAAAGATTTTTAATCTTAAAAGGGAAGAAATGCAAAACAAAGGTTAACAAAGGTTAAATAAGAAATAAAAACAAGTGTATTATTTCGCTAGTGAGAGATATACTGTAATTCCGTTTTCAGTTTTTCCTCATGTAAAGGTATTTTCTGCCCAGCTAATTGAAAGGTGTAACAATTAGCTGTTACACTGTTTAATTACCGGTGCAACAGCTAATTAAGGTGATCAATGTCATGATCACCTTTTTAAGAGGTGTTGATTCCCCCATTTTATAATAAAGAGCTATATGATATGATAAAGGCTATATAACACTGACTTCCTTGGTAAAAGATGTTTTTTCAAAAATGTTATGGATTGCTTAAAGAAAAAGTGTCAAAATCTGTCTTCCTGAATACAGTAGCTGTTACTGTGAACTTCTGTCATGTTTCTCCAATAAAAACAACACAATTTCTCTTCATAAACTGAATTTCTTTCGGGCAACCAGCCTGAATCCAGCAGTGACTCCATGTTGTCTGCTGACCTTCATGATCTGTGGCTCTTCGATGAGAAGCTAACACGGTTGATAAAGCTGAAAAATGCTTGCCTGGGAAAAGAACAGGTGGAGGGGACATTTTAACTCTCCAAACCTTTTCCATCAAGCCTGTTGCCTCCAGTCAAATTAACCTGTCAAATCCTGCAGAGCTCAAGTCTAATTTCAACATGAATTGGAGTTAAGTAACTGGCTCAGACCTCACAAATCAAGTCCATGGGGCAGAAACAAATTCCATGTCAGTTTTAATTAAGAAATTAAAATCTGGTTCTTAATAAAAGCCTTTTTCATCAAAATGCTTCTTCAATTAATTCACCCACACTTTCCTTAAATACATCCCTCCTTAAGGGAAATGTTTTTGTTTTTTTTTACCTCTTCTTCTCTGCTTCATATCTGCTCAGGAGACGCTGCAGGCCTCCACACTTAAAGCCCTGGAAGTGGGCTGCTGGAGCACCGACAGTGATAATGTCATACAAAGCATCTGGAAAGAGGGAAAAAGCATATTTTAGTTTGCTGAATTTAAAATATGGAGATAGATAACTAAAATGCAGAAGGCTCCTTAGGGGTTTGAAAGAAAAAAAAAAAGCATGAATATAGCAGACAAAATTTTAAATCTAAACTCAAATTGAATTAAAGTCATGAAGAAACACAATTTTAACAGTTGATAACACCTCATAAACATATTTTATTATAACACAACGCATTCAGGGCAAACGGGAAAAATATGATTGAATATGAATCAGTTTGTCACAGCAAATATATTTCTAATGAGGCGGTTCAGATGGTTTTTACAGTAAATATAGATTAGAGCCAAAATGATTGTCATATTCAAAGAAATCAACACAAACTACTAAATTAACTGAAGTCCTGTGTAATAAAACAGACTGGAGCAGGAAACATCTATTAAAATTCTTATTAAATTTTATTAAGCAAAAAAGCTTAAGATGGCTTTTCAATGTAGTCGAATATGTTGCTCAGGACACAAGTCTTTAAAACTTGAGGCTTATTTGCACTTTGACCTTCATTGCCTTACATTTTAGTAGAGTGATTAATTCAGCTCTTTTAGAGATCTTATTTTCTTTATCTGAAACAAACTTTGGGTCGTGCTGAAAACTCCACCCTCGTTTTGTCCTCTTCTTCTTATCAACATTACATTTCTCAGACCTCAGAGTTTTTCCTCATCACTGGAGTCTTGTGCTGTGAGCATTCAGAAAGGCCATTACAGAGGAGCAGATTACTCCTCTGTGAGGTCCAGTTCTTACTGGACCTGGATTAATCTTCTGGACAATCATGACAAGGTGGACTAATGTTTCGAGTTGCACCTGCTCATGGCTGGTTTATAATGCAATTATATATATACACACATACGTCTCAACTGGGACTAAAACAACTTGTTTCAGCTAAACTTGACATTCTTTTCATGTATCACTTTCCTCCTTTCCAAATTTAAGTCAAAAGTCAAAAAAGGTATGAAACAACATGAATATAACCTTTCGAAATTTAATATAACTTCACTCTCTCAGAAAGAGAACAAAGCTACTGTCAAAGAAAAACAAAGATATGGCATTATTTCATATATTACCCCCTCTCTCCTACATGTTCACAGCTCGGTTTTGAGGTCGATTGGTCCCATGTTAGACCAGAAGGACAGCCAATGTCACAGTGCTTCACTCCAATTTGCACATCAGCCTCAAAATTAAATAAATACTTCACAGACAGCTAGGAAGGATCAAAGGTGCTTAGAGCAGGTCTTGTTTTGAATGACTAATGACTGAAGCTGACAATTAAAATCAGAAAAAACCTACAGTGTGTGTGTGTCTGTTTTTTGGTCATGAATGCAATTTAAAAGCACCTCCATTAAGGTTAAAGCAAACTTAAAAAAGACATTAAGAGTGAGAGGTGGGAAAATGCTTTGCTTCAATTGAGTCCTGCTGGGATTGTCTGTCATATACTTGGTAGTACATGACTGATACATAGTTGTTATGCAACACTGTGTGGAAGTTTTAATCCCCTCCATTCCCTGTCTTATTGTTCTTTATATTTTAATCCAAAGAGGCACCGTCTCTCCTAATCTTTGGACTTTGTTGGGTTTATAAACTCATTTTCTGCCCGGTCCCTGACCATACCTGTATTTTGCTCATTGTGCATCTAAGACGTATGAAAATGAACAAATGGAGGACAAAAGATACAGCATGAGAACTAATGCACTCCCCTTCATATAAAGTGTTACGCAAAACTCTTATCACAAGAATTTTTTTATAATAAATAATAAATAAACAATATAATAAATGTCCAATCCTACTCTAAACTGTTGCCACAGAGAAAAATAAATAAGAAAACCACAGCAGACCAACTGAGGACTGATGCATTTGCCATTTTACTCACTGCTTCTTCCACTAGTTATACCAATGTAACAGAGTTTTCCTATCTTTTCCAGCAGGTACAATGACCAATCTGAGACTGATTTTCAGTTTTTCTTTTCACTTTTGTTATCCCTTTCTCAGTTAATCAACAGCAGAACGAGGCGTTAAAAAAGCGAAAAGACAGAGGAGCTTTTGTAAAGAGGAAACTGATTGTGGTGGTCAAAATGAGTGGTTATAATTCACACACAGCAATCTGTGCTGACAACAAAACATCCTCCTGAACAATGCTTTCAGCTCAGCTTTCCCAGACTAATGGTTTTCAAAAATATTTTACAGCTGTGAAAATCCATTCACAGCAAAACAAATGAATTCTCTTCAGAGCCCACAATGTTGTTATTTTTTCTGATTTCCCTTTTCTAGGGATGATCAATAGACAAAGTGAAAATAAATGACTTTGCAACACTGAGTAGATTATACATCACTTCTCAAGGAAATGCTTCTCTTTAAAAAGAAAATTGAACAATAGAATAAATGACATTATTTAAACAAGAAAACTGAGCAACATTTAAGACCTGAGGCCTGAACTCAACAGTTTCTTCAGGAAGTTTAATTTCTTTCCTGGTTGTACTGCTCAGGCAACAACATGAAAAGAAAAGCTGTTCAAACCAATCTAGTTATTTAGTGAAGAAATAATAGCCTCCTAAACCTAACAATCAGCCGTAAATAAGTTAACAGCAACAACTGCCAGTAAGAATTTGCAAAACAGTTTTATCATCACAGTGGAAACATTTTGTCTCACTCTTTTTATTAAAAACGTCTTAATTCAGACATATTTGGAGGGTGTGAGAATGAACTTTGTGCTTAGGGTCATGCCATTTCATCTCAGTCAGACGTAAGTCTGGACTTAAACTAGGTCACACTGAAACCTACATTTCTTGTTTTGATATATTTTGGTAAATCCACATATAATCAACTGTGAAAAAGATTTTAAATTTGACAAATTTCATCCTTAACTTACAAAAACACTCCCTAACGACGCGTTCTATAAATATATGTTTCCTTTCTATTGCTGCTGTAATTTCTAGCACCTAAAGCTCTGTAATTGGTTCACTTACTTTTTATTATAATTATTTATTTACCATGCTTGCAGCAACATCAAGCCATTTTCGTATGTTTGCAAAACAAATGAGAAAAAAATGTGACGAAATGACTCACTGCACAAAACGTAAATTATTTTTAAAAATTCACTTTGTAGTTTCACATTACACTGGTAATAAATTATCCAACATTCCCCTTTTTTCCTAAGTGCCGTTGTGAGGTCAGCAAAGCCAGCGATGCTGTAGTAAGAGTGGAGAGATCTCGCACCACACATTAGCCGAGCACCTCAGCTGAACAGTAAGTTACCTAGAAAATTGGGCCCAAAGAGGCTAATTATCAGCGTGTCCACCAATCAATGAGCCAACTCCTTCAAGGTCAGTTTTGATATGATTTTACCATTTTTCCCCCTCCTTGACAGAGAAACAAAGTCTTAGACCGATATGATGATTTGATCTGGCTTAACTCATCTTTCATCCCTCAGGTCCTCACTGGAAGAATGACAGTCAATCCCCGTGTTTGTCTTCCCGTCTTCCCATCAATCATCCTGTGTTTAGCTGAAATGGAGCCCGCTCACCGATGGAAGGGAAGCAGTTAATACACAGAGACAGTTCCAGGCCAAGAGCGGCCTGCTGCCGAGCATCCGCAAAACAGACAGCCTATTATTTCACTCCGCTAAAACGCAAAGGGCTTAATTAGTATTCTGTCTTGTTTTTTTTTTCAGGCCAAAGTAATTCTCACCTTTCAACCTGAGTTATGGCCTAGAAACAGCCAGCCTGAGTCCTCTGAGTATTTCTGACAGATGGAAAATCGAGCAAAGAGAGACAAGAGTGTGACTAGAACCACAGAAGCTTTTCCAACATACACCTGCTGAAAAGGCGAGCAATCAAATGCCTCAGTTTTTTTCTAGCTGAATTGTCCTTGAAGTATCTGTTAATCACATTCTGAAGTCAATACACCTGGTCCTAATTAAACAGTACCTGTTTTTTGGGGGCATGTCACTCTCATCCTCTGTGTGTGCAGGTTTATTGGGATGAACTCCAGAGACTTCTGGGCTTTGCAGCAACTTGGCTTGAATGAACCTGAACGAAGAAAACAGACAAAGTCAAAATCCAGTTGTCCACTTCAAATAAAAACCAGACATTTAAAGACATTCTGAATGAGGGAAGTATGATTTGATTTGTAATCACAAGGTACACGTCTGAACATCATGAAGTCGGCCAAACAATCGAAAAATTGTTTGTCTGTGCTAAACATAAAGATATTTTTAGCACAGATGTGAAACATCTATCAATACAGAAAGGGTTAAAATATTGTAAGGCTCTGGACTTTAAGGAACTGCATTTTTCACAAATAGACAAACATGGGGCAGTGATGAAACTTCACTGGCCTAACAAAATTACTCCAACAACGAACCTCTTTCAGAGGGTTGCAGTAAAATCCAAAACAGCATCTAAAGCTGTCAGAGTTCAAGTCAGAGTTCTCTGAGTGCTCCTGTGAGCCAAATGTTGTGTATTGTCTCACCTTGTGAACTGCATTGTACTGTTACACCTGTAACAGTTTTCACCACAGCAACTACCAAACACATCTAAATTTATGACACGCAGCTTCACGAGTAATTAACAAATCAAATGCAACAACATATCTGGTGACCAAACCCCTAAGATAAATTTAAACAGATTATTTGTAAGGTCTTTTGGTTAGCCTCTTGAGTTTGGTGTCTATTTATGCCTGAATGATTCATGTGTCAGAGTTAAGTGCTTGACAAACAGAAATAAAAATAATCGTTTCTCTAGAAATGATCAGCTGCTGTTTTAATGAAACACACTCATGTAAATCATGTAATTTAAAAACTGTTGGGATGGAGGAAATAAATTACCTAAAGATTTCTGGTCATGCAGCAAAATCATGTTAGACAACAACTCCCGCTTTAACTTATGAGATAAAAAATAAATAAATAAATAAACAGGACATATTTACAGAGAAGCACTTCTTGGTTTTTTTAAATTAAAGTCTGAAGTAATTACAGCGTTGGATGAACAACAACACACGACACATTGCATTGTGTCATTATTTCTTTAAGCAAAGTAACCCAAACCGCAGAAGCAAAAGGTGATATTAGTTGTATTTGTGCACAACAAGCCAATCTTGTCAGAGTCATTTTCTATGTGATATACAAGACTTTCAGTGCAGCTCTTGATAACACTGTAATGTTTTGGTCAGCACAGTTCCAGAAGCATATTGCTGTGGTAAATAGCGCTGTAATGATTTTCTCTTCAGTTTGCATGTTAGTGAAGATTAAACTTCTGTTGACAAAGACTTTTAATCATCTTTCTGAGAGCAAGAGATGTAGTTCACCATCGCAGCGAAGCTTCCTCTGCCTCATTGTGCTGATAAAGCATTTCAAATCTGCCAAGATTATTCCATGAAACAGCTGTATGTTATTTTTTAAACAGTTACGGATATATATTTTAAGCAACTGATTCGATTAAAATAGTCACACTTCAAAAATTTGTAAACTAATTTATCATTCAATGCAGTGGCAGTTTCTCTAAATATTTGTGTACATGTATTTAGGGTTTTAAGATTGTCACCTGATTATTTAAAATGTTCTGGTATTTTAATTCATTTATAATATTTATTTACGTTTAGGTTAGTCATATTTGCCAAACTCTGCACATTTATGGTTAAGATGGTATAAAAAGCATATTATTGTTGCTATAGAGACCTGCAGCTGTCTAGTAGCAAGCTTAGCTCTCACTGCACATGCGTGCAGGATAAACTTGATTATTGCTCTGATTGAAAATGTGTACAAATGTAATTACTGTTTCCTTGTAACCATTTCCTGACTCATTAAGATTGGCACATATCTGCCTTGAATACTTAAGAAAAGGGCGCCGTCGTTATGATTACCATGATAACAAGTGTGTATGTACAGCAACACTAAGCAAATTAGAATGTAATTAAATTAGAATATAATGTGCTTCACAAAGTGAGACACTTTATATAGGTTAATTACACACACTGATGTTTTCAAGCCTTTATTTCTGTTAGTTTATGGTGATTTTCTGTTAACAGATAATGAAAAAACCCCCATTTAAGATTATTAAATTATATCATACCCATAGAAAATAAACATTTTTAATATTTGGTTTTATACCTAAAAAGGTACTTTTAATCTGACAAATGGGCCTCATTGAAACATATATTCTAATTTATTTACATTATATCTTAGAGCAGAAATGTTCAGCATTGCAATGTAAGACAGTCCATGTGTGTCAAAGTGGTTGTACTTCCTAATGTAATCCTGGCTGTCCTTTTTCTTTTGTTTTGTAATGTATGTTAACGCAGGTCTAACGACTAAAATAACACTTTACAGTTCTTTTACTTGACATAGGCCGTAACTCTCCTTTAAGGAAGCTCAACCCGGCTTGTTGTATTCGTTCTGCTCTTAAATCACTCTTGAGGCGACGCATCACAATCTGTCAATCAGAGCATGAGCAGCGCAGAAACTGTTGTCATACAATCTTAATGAGTGGATCTGTTCCCCGTCTGAGATTTTCACATTGTTTGTCAGGTGGAAAACAAATTTATTTCAATCTGTTTCTGCACAGAATCCACTGACTCACTAAAGCAGAGATGAGATGTCTGAAAAAACAGACCAAGGTCAGTTTTTTCAAGGTGACAGTCATCGTCATTAATTGGTGAAAACTGTTTGTTTGCTTCTGCTGATAAAAGAGCAATAGATGTAATGAATGTGGTGTGAATGTTTTTATTATTCCACTGTGTTATTCACAGTTATTACTGTGAATAACTGTGTTATTCCACTGTGTTACATTGTAAACACAGTGGAATAACAGATTCAACCAGCCTCTAAATACCAGATTACCCAGAGCGTTGTGTTTATTTGGCTCTGTGATGAACATAATTATAATTAACTAAAACTTTCAAACATTTTCAACAAAAATCCAAACATCAGTTCCATAAGAAAAGGATTTGTGAAGAAGAAAAGCAAAGAATCTTTTCAATATTGTACTGTAATAGGTGAAACAGTAGGTCTACAGCCAACATAAAAATATTTTATCACTGGGGTAAATAACAGGTCTTTTAATTTTCTTCAGTCTCAGTGTTCCTGTGGATTGTGCGTTTGTTTCTGATTTCAGCTGAAAAATCAATTGTCAGTATGGACATTTTTTCCCATGTGAAGAGGGTTTGGATGTACAGCTAGAATTTTTATTCATCATAAATATAGAAGCGATCTCCTTTGTCTTCTCCTCTGTCAAAATGTCAGCACAAAAAAGAACATGGAATAAACAGCAGTTAAGCAGAAACTAAATAAAATGGAGAAATATGCTAGAAAAAAAATTTAAACAATGGCTTTTATGATTCTTTAAGCTTTTCAAGAACCTTGATTTTGAATTTTGCTCACCATGCATCTTCTCCTGCTGCTGAAAAACTCCCACAAACATGCTGCTGCCTTCACAACTAGAAGGAAACTGATGGTGGAGGTGCAGAAACCAAGCCTCCACACATAAAGGGAGATTGCATAGAACAAGATAAAATCAAGGAATCATTCTTGTGCAGAAATGATACTTATGAGGGCAATGTCAGGCCACACACAGAGGGAACAGGGAAATGCCTCTGTAAAGACAGGAAATAGCAGGGGAGTTCGATAAATACTAAAAGTGATGTCGTGTAATAAATGCCTTCACACTGAAAGAGCTTTTTCTTATTTACTGCTTCATCCTAGCGCCGACATGTTGCGTGGTTAGTGGAGATCACCATGATCTAAAGGCCAGCAGAGCCACTTAAAGGCAACACTATTGTTGGTCACCAGATCCTCACTGACCGTGAAGCTCTCTTTCTCCAACTCTTGTGGTTTAGCTTAGTTATGATCATTATTTGCACCAATACCTTAATAGAAATAATAAATATAATTTTGTTCAAAACTTTAAAAAGTATATAAACACACTGTGTAATTAATAAATTATGTGAATTATACAACTAAAAAATTAATTTGGTACTGGCATTATGAGTGACATCAGTGGTATTAATAAAAAATACATAATCAACCACACAATTTATTTATATGAACAAGAAGAGGAAGTAAATAAATTTGTCTTCTTCCCACTTCTTTTCCAGCTAAATGCATTCTTGTTGTCTAAATATAGAATTATTATATAAAGCCCAAATTTGCTGACTCAGATAATGTTCTGACTGTGTGTATATTACTGTACATATTTTTGTATAAGTGGTTGGATAGACAAATGCAACATGACATCACAAGCACGAGACCGCTTGCTAGAGGCTAACTTGATTTTAGCTGTCAAACATAACATAATGTGCTAAATCTTAAATGTACGGTTGATATATAAAAGATAAAGGGATGTAATGCTTTATGACAACTAGATGACAAGGACAGGAAAAAGAAAAATAGCGAGGGAGAGGGAAGTAGGGCAGTTATGCTAGCTTGACTATGTAGATTTAACATGTAGATTTGCTGTGGAATTCAGTTTGTTTAGTTAAAAAAACACAAAAAAACAACCCACATACCAACTCTCTCGGGTGTTTAAGTTAGCTAATCTACCACTTATGTTCAAACAATTACTTCTCAATACTTGCAAAATAAACATAAAGCTTGAACACATAATACCGTAATGGACTGAATGTTCTGTTCTTGTGGGAAATGTTTGGGATTTTTTTGGTGTTGAATCCTGCGCTAAATTAATACCTACATCTCCAGGTTTTATTTTGGTAACTGAATTGGTCAAATGCAGCAGTGCGGCTATGATGGCAAGTAAAACAATTTCCCTTTTGCCCTCCAGCTCTGTGTGCACGGGCAAAATTTCTGGAAGTAAACAATAACATGCAGTATGTCTATATATTTTTCTTTATTGCTGTTTTTCCCTAATGAGGGATATAATGTTTTTATTTCTTTTATACGACCCAAAAATAAGGCAATAACTAAGAATATTTAAGATTAGATTCTCATCAGGTGGTAAAGATGTGCTCTTTCTCAAGAGGAGAGACTGGATATCTGCAGAACTAACCATCTGTTAGCATCTCTCTCATCCTTTAATCTTTCCCTGCCATTTATTTGCTCTCAGTTACTTATTTTGCACTTATTAAAATACTTCAGAAAACAAGCTACAGCTGCATTTAAGAAACCCTCTGAGTGCCTAAGCTTAAAAAAATCAAAAACAAGAACAGACTCTGCAACAATCAGTCCTTAAAAAAAAAAACAACATAAAAAAACAGCTGCTCACACTTGTGGTCTATCGGGTCAGTGTGCGTCTGTTTAAGCCTGTTAGGGGTTTCATCATCATCGGGGTCTTTGTGGTGCTTGAAGCACAGCGGGCTTCCCTATCCGACCCGCAGTTTCCAACATGCTGCAGACACCGAGGAGGATTGGACTCACGCTGCGTGAGCAGAGGAATCAGTCTGAAAGGAGCATGAATTGGACAAGTGAGTCATGTCTGACAGCACAGCATATTTTTTTTCTTTTAACCAATTTATGTCTTCCAAGATTTGGTCGGCTTTCAGTCTGTAAAACAGCGAATGTCAGAGCAGCAGCTGAAACCCTCCAGGCAACAGACTGCACACCTATTCACTTAAGGTGCACAATGTCTAATACGTCTCACAGCGTTTCCAACAGAAAATATGCCTTACTGTCAGATCCAGGCCTTAAGTGCGTAGTATTGGTCTAATTTACCAGCAATTCTGTAAAAGATGTGAAAAAAGTCTTAGAATAAACCTATCAGTTGTTGCAGAGGCCTAATCTCTCATCTCTCCCAGAAATAATAACTGTTAACAACGCGCCAGTACTACAGCTATGGGTACCCCTAACAATCAACCTAAAATAAATGTAACTGAGACAATTAACTTATGGATTTTCACTCCTAATTATTCCTGGATAATTCGACTAGACGCAGATTTTTTTTTCTTAAATATTAAAAAGAAAATGTAGCTTTGTAAGCTAAAATAGCTCAGATTTGACATGCTACTGGCTGGCGTTAGCAAAGCAGCCAATCCAGGATTCATTTTCTTCAAACTGATTAGATGTACTCCAAAAGCAGAAATAAGGAAGACGGTGGATGTTAGCATCTGCTGTAGTGCCAAGACAGTTTCCACTGTGTGCATTAATGCATATAAAGATATATTTGGTGTTTGAGCAATTAAAGCAGGCAGTTCTAAGCATTTTTTGAGGACTTCAGTTATTGTGACGATTGTGGTCCATAACTTCTGCCAATACCGGGGATTCACAGTACATTTTTATGTTCATCAAAGCTTCAAGAAACTTGAGTTAAGAACAGAATGTGACACAATAGCTATTTATTCTAGCTACTGTTCAACAGGATGGATGAGAACCTACAGTATATTTATCTTGTCACCTCACAAAGTGAGGTGTGAGGTGATGCTAAGGGAGCTAAAAACATCTCCAGCGCTCCGTGTTGATGGCATCCTGCGCTCACCAAATCTCCAAAACAAAGCTATCTGCGCACCAGCATGTTTGTCAGGAACTTTCTGTCCTACAGTCACAGTGTAAACATGTTGATCTTTATAACTTTACTGGAACTAGTCAGATGAGACTAAGACTGAGATTTTTGTCAGTTATAAATTTTAAAGGCCCTTGGAACTTTGCCAGAGTGCATGGGATTATATTAAAACAAACATGCAATGTTGAATTAAAATGATTCTGCAAAGATGAGAGATTCAAAATTCCTCCACAGTAATGTGAAAGACTCAGTTATTTCAACACATGATGTCAATTTTTGGTAAAAATGACAGCACAACCAGTTTAGGGGTTAATTCCTTTTTCAAATAGGGCCAGGATGGCTAGGAAATTATTATTTTAAAGTGGCTTTTGCATTTACTCTTGTCTTCCTCTTACATTAAAATATGTTTGTAGAGCTTAAACATGTGTGACAGAAAAGGATAGCAAATACTTTTCTCAAAAAGTCCTCAGGTTGTAGAACTTTGTTTAGTTATAATTTTTATTTAGCTAATATTTTTGTCTGTTTTAGGGGTAAAAAACACCAGAAATCAAATGACTTAAACTGTCCAGCGAAATGTAGCGACCTCTGATTCATTTCATCAAATGAAAATCCCTGTGGATAAGTCTGACCTTCAGTTACATGTGGATAAGAGCTCATCAATTTAATATAAATGCATAAATAATCCTATTTAAGGACAGCAAATCTCAGGGCTGGGAGTCATGCCTGAAAAACCCAATTACATTAATTAAAAAGGTGGAATATGTTCTGTCCTGTGGGAGCATTTTACATTTCACATCCATTTATCAGCTTTCTTCTGGACAATTAAGGGAATTGTATGAAAATATGGGAAAAAATTAATAAGGTTCAATTTGTCTTAATTAAATGAAGTACTTTTTAAGAAAAATCTCCACAGAAATTAAAATTAATGACTGGATTAATTAACAAATGTGAAAAACCTTAAAACAGACATATATTTGATGAATGACATTACTTTCCTTATTTTTGCAAACATTTATTTATTCTGATAGAAACTCCTGCCCAGTCTGATCCTTCTGAGTGATTTTCAGTGATCAATAATTCATCTGCAGCAGCTTGCACTCACAACTTGTTTGGCAATGACTGTCATCCAGTTGTTTCAGCGCCAGACTGGTTAAAGACGGAAAATCAGGCCAGGATTCGGCGGAATCCGGGCCAGACGAGGATCCCGTCAGGAACCATAATGACCAAAACGCCCACCTCCTCGTAGTCCTTCACCTTCACGTCTCATCAGGAGGGAAAAGCAAAACCCGGCAGAGACAAACATCTCATTAAAGGGGTAGAAGAGGATCAGTGGGAAATTAATCAGCCGTAATATTCTTAAAGCTCACATTGTGCTAAAATATGCACGGCTTGAAGGTTCGGCTGAGTGGGGACATAAATGCAGCCTGATTGGTCAGTACATGAAGTTCGTATTCATAATAACACTTTAATTAGTGATAATTTAATGAGTTTAGTGGAGCAGCAGGGCAGCTGATGTAAACCTAATATGCCTTTATTCCAGAAGCAAACAGGGGATTGAGAGCTTGTATAAGGGCAACCTCTGTTATAGTCACAGCACAGCGAACTTTACTGCTGTTCAGACGCATAAGTTAATCAGCCACTGATATTCAGAGAAGCTAAAAACATGCTTAGTGCTTCTCCACTAAATGTTGAAGCAAATCAGACAAAGATTAATTATTTGCATTTTAAATTAGAATTAATTGGACAAATTAACATCAACATGTAAAATGTTTGGAGGAAGCACTTAACTAATGCATGAATGTTGAAAGTGTTTTGTTTTTTATTTGTTGGCTTGAACTTTTTATCTTCACTTATAACACTGAAGTTAATCACTCTGAGTCAGCATGGGTTAGGTACACAATGAAACAGCTACTGCACTGTCTATTAATGCATAAACAGTGCAGAATGTGTCAGTCAAGTGGAAGTTAAATAGGACTGAGTTTTAGATGAGTCCTACAAGTCAAGAAAAGATGCAAACCCAAATATAACTTCTATCAGTTCCTTATCTTCTCAGCGTATCTATGAATGTGTTTCTGTGGATCTAGTAGTGAAAAAATGAGGAGCATTTTGTTGATCAAGTTCTGTGACATTTAGTAAGTCAAATTATTGCTTTTGATGTATCTATTTTGAATAATGTGTGTCTTAGAATGAAGGGTTAAAATTCATAGTGTTTTATGACATCATGACAGAGTACGTTAGTTTTGCCTGGACGAAAATCTTATTTTCCCCTCCATACTTAATGATCGCCTGATGCCAGTTTAATGTTCTAAACTCAGCAAGAAGATGAAGATATCATCTTTCTGCACTCCTGATCTAGTTCCAACAATACTTATAATCAAATACTTCAGCCATAAGCCCCGGATCACCTCTCTAATAAACCACTCTCTACAAGTTTGCTTGGTATTACCCTTTAATTTAAAGAAGTTGTATAATTAGGCCACTTCCTAAGAAGCCTGCTGTTGAAGCTCATGTCTTGGCCAACTTCAGGTTCATTTCAAATTTCTCTTTCCAAAGTAGTGGATGAAAGTCATTGCTCACATTCATCACCATTTGAAATGTTTTCAAGAACCAGAAAAATCAGATTTTCAATTTGCTCACAGCCTAGAAATAGACCTGATGAGGAGGATGAATGATTTTTGGATGGCAGCAGATGCTGACTGTCCTCTACTCGCTGTGCTTGACTTGGCTTCAGGATTTGACAATGTTGATCAGGGCATTTTTTAAAACTGTCTACAGAACAAAGATGGACTCATTGCCATCAAATTGTTCTAATTCTCTTACTTACAAAAAACAAACAAAAAAACAAACAACATTTCTGTTGGCAATACAAAACCACGGCCTCTCAGATTTACCTCCTGGGTTTCTCAGGGGTCAGCCCTTGGCCACATTATTTTAAATAATATTTGCTCTCACTTAGCAATGGAGCCTTGTTTTATTGCTATGCAGATGGAAATTCCAGTGTAATTAAAAACTACAGCAAGTTCTCCAAGTTCTAGTGGATTCAATATTAATGTTTCTCCCTTTCCAAATAACTTCTCACCTCAAGAACCTCAAACACACTTGAACCAAAACGACATGTTATGGAAAATCATACATTCTGTGAATCTCTTCATGACACTACCTATTGATGGTTTTAAACCAAAGTTTAAATCATTTCTTCAACAGAAACAGTTTTATTAATTTATTGTAATTGTTGTAATGCTCAGGGTATTGTACACAGCCCAGTTGTGCCTCCAAGTGGCCAAATAATTATGAGCCAAATTGTTCACAAAGAAAGTCATGTTGTCAGTTTGACTTTCAATTTCAAGCATCCAGCATGCTGATGTGAGCAACATGCATTTGCAGAGTAGGGTACTGGGTAATTGCTTCAATATTTGTGTCAATGTTTGCAAACTGAATTGGTCATGAAAAGTCCATGGAAGCCTTGCTGATCTGGTGATCGATTGATTGTGTAGGCATGAATTTCCTGAGAAAATAGAACAATATTTCTAGAGTATCTTGTCTTCCTACAACTGTGAAATTAAAGCCAAATACTCAATAGTGTGGTGGATGTACAGATGTTCTGATAAAATGTAAAAATACCAAACTGCCTTTCAGTTTAGTTTAGTATTTTCTTCCATACCAAAGCAAATCTCAGACTTCTGAGTTCTTTGTGTATGAAAGCTATGAGGAATAAGTCCAAATTCATACAGAAATACAGAATAAGGTCTAATTTAGGGCTAACAGTGGACTTAATGTCGAGCCGTGTCCAAATGAGGTGTAAGTGTAGCCTTGATGTTAAAATGGTGCCTCTTGCACAGCAGGAAAAGGGAAAATCACACAGTCGCATACACAGTTTGATTGCTCACAACAAAACAAGTTCCTATAAAGCTCTGTAAGAGCAACCTTTGATTTAGTTTTCCAGTGACGCAAATTATTCTATATCTATCACTGTGCTTTCAGCATCTGTTCTTTTAGATACTTTTTGGTCCTGGTGGAACATGCTTGAGGCTAATCTGAGCCTTTATTGCTTCACGTCAGATTTACAGGATCAGCAGGGGGCGGGTTGGACCCTATTACTGCTGTTTCATACAGTATCTCTTCAGTTTCTCCTGCAACATTTCACAGCAGGAGACTATTTTCTCCACAACAGAGTCTGATTATCGCAAAGAAACCAATCCTATTGTTTCTGAGGAATAGGGTGGCTTTCCAAGTGATTTACACCCTTTGAACTTTTATACATTTTGTCATGTTACAACTACAAACTTTAAGGTATCTCTTGGAGATTTTACTTAATATACCAAAACAAACTGCCACATAATTGTAAAGTGGATGGAAAAATAAAATAGATGGGGATAAAAAGTGTCCTGTGTTTTAGAAATCATCCCTCTTTACTCTAATACCCCCAAATATAATTTATTACAACCAACTTTTTTCAACATTCACTTAATTTGTGTCTACTTTGAAGTATCAAATCAGCATACCCAATGCTGTAGTGAAGACCTCTGAGGTTTATGAGAGATTATTAATGAGAAAACAGACTGAGGAACACAGCAGACAGGACATTTACAAGACGTCCTGTTTGCAGTTTGTTACATGACATGTAAGGGACAGCTGGCATGTGGAAGAAGTTGCTCTGATCAGATCTCTACTTGTGAGGATATGTTTCTTCAGCAGGGTCAGGAAATGATACTTGGGATGATGGATTAGGAACAATGCAGGGCAATTGTGGAAGGGAATGCTTTAAGACAGGTGTGGAGGTTCATTTTCTTGTGGAACAACTCTAAACATTCAGGCAGATCCAATGGTTTGGATCAAAGCGTGATTCTGTCAGAATGGTGCAGTCAAAGTCTAAATCAAAATCTTTAGCAAAACTTGAACACTGGGTTTTACTGAAGCTTTCTGTCCAATCTGATGGAAAATTAGCAATAGTGTGATAAAATGTGACTCTTAACATGCAAAGCTGGTAGACACACACCCCGAACGAAGAGCAGCATTTCTATTAAAGATAAGTTTTTGCGCTAGAATGAGGTGGTTTTGTTTCAACTATATCGAAATTAGCATATTTCACAAAACTGCAATGGAAAGACTTTTTTTTGAATCACACGAGTCCTGTGATCAACAACCGAATGTTACCACGACGACAAAAAGTGGTAGGAGGATGACGTGGCGGCATGTTGTTTAATGACTAATCGCGTGAGCAAACTGTAATGGAAATACTGCAATTGTGAAACTGTGGTTTTTAGTGTAATATTGACAAAGTTTTATGCATATCTGTAATGAAAATGCAGGTTCTGACTCGATGTAATCTACTTTTTAACCCACTTTGAATAATTAACTCAGCCTCCTGTACTAAGATAAATTGGAATGTAATATGATTGAATTGAAATTATTTATTTCTGCCCCGAGACAATATTTCCTGTGAATTGGCACAAAGTGAATAAATAAAATTTTATTTAAAGTGTAACAAAAATGCTTTTTGACACTGTATTAAATCGCAGAGTCAGATATAAATGCACAACAGACTTTTTAGATTTTTCAATAACATGTATATTTATTATTATGCACTACTTTGTGTTGGTCTGTCACGTAAAAGCCCAGTAAAATTCACTGAATATTGTGGTTGCAACGTGACAACCAGTAGAAAAGTTCACACGGTGTGAATATTGTTGCAATGCATGCTACACTGATTGAAAAGGTCTGCAGTGCAGTCTGCAAAACAAACAAACAAAAAAAACCCATTTATTTGTGACTTGATAAACTGCAGTGTGCATGTGTGAAAACAGAACTGGGTGTAAGATTAAAAAAGGTTATATTTTCATACCGCTTATCTTCTCCAGTTCAGCCAAAGTCTCCTGGTAAGAGCTGATGATTCCTCCGTATCGCGTCGCTACCTCCTTCCTCAGGTTGTCCCAGTGAGGAGAGAGCTCCCCCAATTCCTCCAGATCCTGTAACCTAGAAATAACCACAGCACACATTAGGGTTTTACTACATATAAATGTAGAATCCCTAATAAATTCAGCAAATGCTGGCAAACTGATACAATATGACCCAGTTTATGCGAGAAAACAACATGCATTACAATAAAGTTTTAAACTTTCCAGTCAGGGCTCATGAAAGGATTCAGAATCCAGGAACAACAACAATCCAAGCTGTTCTTTGAGGAATCCGACACTCATGAACACATCATAGTTCAGAGCCAGCTCTGCAGACACTCATTCCTAAAACTTGGCTTGTGGGGCCCACTTATCCACTCCATCCATTTCAAAGCGCCTTCCATCCTGTTTAACTCTCATCCCTTTACATACTGTATTAAACAAACGAGTCAACTATTTGGTGGATCTTGTTTGCCTTTCATCAGAGTTGTGCCAAAATCACCTCTGCTCCTGCTGCAGAGAATAATTGCAACTGTGCGTGAGTCGAGTGTGTTTCTGTGGGTGCAGGGGCTGATTTCCAACAGAAAGCGCAGCCAATGTCATTGTTTCCTCATTTGCATATGAAAAAGGAATGAGATGGACAGATATCATTCAGTCATCCTGCAGTAAATTACAATGGCATAAAAAAAATAGAGGCTTAAAAAGGTGTTACATACTATTCAGGACAGCAATTATACCATCACCTGCCGTGAGTAGAAGATAACAAGATCAGTGTTTACATATTGCTTTTTCTTTAACTTAAATACCCACATATGTAATTGCTTGTTCATGCATCTTGCTGTTACGATCAGGTATCTCTGCTTAAATGCATAATGCAGTGGATCAACCCTTGTTGTTATGATTCAACCCCTGCAGCAATTCAGATTGCCTTTGTAGATTATCTCCACTTTTCTTTTATCCCAATGAATACGTTTGAGATTACTTTGAAGAATCTCTGTATGAGTTAAGGTGTGATAACAACGACGCCAGAAGCAAAAATTGAGAAATTGTCTAAAACAACACAATTGGGCCTCAGTTCCGGTCAAAAGTTTACATTAATAATCAGAGGCATAAATAACAAAAATGCTGAGCTTTTGATGTTTTATTTGAGCCGTTACATTTCTAGGATTCAGAGATCATGCAGCAGACAACAAGAACGAGTTAAAGTGATCCAAGTATTAGATGCAAAAGTTAGATTTTCTCGAGGCAATATTTTTAATCTACAGGTTTAAAATTACATATATTCAGATAAAGTTGCTAAATGTGACTAGAGCTTATTTATGTCTGGTTGGCGATCATGATAAAAAAAAAGCATCTGTCTCACAGCTATCATAAAATTGACTAATATTCAGCTCAATGGAAAAGTCCAAAAATTATCGATTTACACAAGCTGAGAAAGTATCTCAAGATAATCATTTCAAACAGCTGCATGTAAGTAACAGTTATTTGAATACAGCTGTGATTATTATATATGTCCAGATATGAAGCACGTCGTCCTGCTGGGTTTTCTATCCACTTCACTGATGGCAGGATAAAATAAATCTTTAGTCTCATTAATTCAACATTTTTCCAATGTAGCAATTCTAATGAGTGACCAGTAGCAAAACCATAAAATGATTTGGTGTGTTTTATGATATTTGAACATCCAAAACTCAAAAACTCATTGCTTATTTTTAGCTGTTATTACACCAAACGCTGCAGAATTTCGCACCGATTCCCAATCCACTTACTCTCCAAGTACATTCAACATTAAAATCTCTAAGTTTGATTGCAGCATCTCAGCTAAACTGATATTCCAACCACTGGGAAACACATAGTGTTAATGTTGCTGTAATCTGGACTTTTTAATTTTAACTTCCAAAGGCAGTTTGGACAGATATTAGAGTTGGTGAATGAAGAACAAGAGCCTGGCTACACATGTATGTATATTGTACTTTCTACTGGAAAAGCAAAGGTCCAAAACACAAAATAAGTCAGAATTAATGTCAACAATGAATACATACAAAACTATTATAGAGTCTGATCAAAAAGACAAAACAGATGTGAGATAATCCATCAATTCATGTGTCATTTTATAAAAAAACTCAAAATTAAAATGTTGCAAATTGGTAAGTACTAGAAGCACATCAACAAAGATGTATATTTTTCCTATGACAGATAAAAACTCTGCTGAAAAAATGGTATATAAACAGGCATTGAGCTTGAAACAAGCTGTAAGCAAGAGAGTGCCACATGCTGCGCGACCGTGCCAACGTTTTCTGCAGGTGGTTATGAGGGTGTTATGCTCATTACATTGGAAGACATCGAGCTTTTTAGCAAAGTAAGAATATTCAAGACTACAAGGAGAGTAAACGGCAGCAGGACATGCATGTGATTATGAGTCATTTGTAAGACATTTGTATAAAATGTGCATGACTCAGTTTCACTATGAAGTAAATGGCACCTCTTAAGTTTTTACGAAGAGACCAGTGAGAGAAACATTAACGTCGAAGTTAACCACTGAGTAAGATCCAAACAGCGACTTAGTAAAACTAATTTAAAATGAAATTTATAAGAATATAAAATGATCTCACTGCACTTTAAACATTAAATCTCTCTCTTATTCTTAGCCAACTGGAGCTCAAGAAGTCTTGGTATCACGATTTCAATCCAACACGTCTGTTTTTCTCCACAAGTGAAGTTGCAGCTCAGCTATGCTACAATTCCCAGTGGTTTCAATCAAACATATTGTTTCCAGTGTATCCAATTACAGCTTGAAGTAGCCCTAAATACCAGAGGGCCACTTTAAACAATCACAGGGACAATATGATCATGTTCTGTGATTTGAATAACAAGTTTCAAGGCACTAGAGAATTACAATAGTTAAACCATTCAGACTATACGTCCTGAACACTGATACTCCATCAACTGAGAATGCTTTTTTATTTTTTTTAATTTGAAGGATTATACAAGTACATATAATTTTTCTAAAACAAGATAATTATATAAAGCAATGGGATTGTGAATAAAGATGTATTGTCATTTTTCTAATCAGGGTACCACTATCTGAAAAGAGTATGATAGAGTAATAAAGTGTAAGCTGCTTTATGGTAAGATGATTTTCTTCTAATCTTTCAAAGCAGTCTTGATTAATCAACTCTTCAAGCTTTTTTGAAGAAGTTTTTAAAAGTTTTCTTTACACTTTGGCTGCTTTTTGTTGCATTTCAGTCCAGTTCATTCCCATTTTCAGAAATAAGGCATAAAAGGCCCCATACGCCTACAAAGACAAGCAAGTTTATACATCAAAATCCTTAGTTCTTATATAGATAAATAATAAATAATTTCTACCTGGAGGAAGTAGGAAGCAGAACTTCTTTGAGAGAAACAATCGCACAGGATGACGCAGGGTCAAAATCCAAGCCAAAGAAGTAGAAACAAAAGTGGATAACAATACAAATTTCCCTTTTTTGGACTGTTTGGCACACAAAGAGAGAGACGGAAGCCTCACCACTGAAGTCTGTAGAAAACCCGCCAACACGGACGAGGACCCACTTTCAAATTTCACCCAAAATAAACTTTGTGTCATCAGAAAACTGCAGGTCCTCTCAAGGACGGAAGAGAAGGACAAGCAACACAAACATTCCCAACTGGGCTTATCTGAAGACATCTACAGCTTGAGGAAAACACTCAAATCAGTCCAAGAAAGAAAACAAGCAACTTAGCAACGAATCAGCTGTTTGAGTTTGTTTATCCTGAAACTTCAATGGAGATATTTGTTGTGCGCATCTTGAATGCGGTGCTGCTCGTATAAATCAAATCCACTGATGCAGAAAAAGTCGTTCCTCCTCTGTACTTCTGGCAGCTGAGTTGCTGAGAGTTTGTAACAAAGAAAGGAAAAAAGTATAATTTTTAGAACTGATGATTTTGCTGCAGCATCTTTACTCCATGCCAAAGGTAAAGTCACTCCAAAGTCTGTGTAACTGGAAAAAGTTTAAATGTAATATAAACAACATAATAAACCAGCAAAAACATCAGATATTTTCTGAGTTGTTACACCCTGAAACAAAACTAAATGTAATAGAATGTTGACTAATTTCTTCCATACTTGTTCAAGAAGAGATATTGGCTGCAAACCTGGCATATATTAGATGGTCAGTTGAGGGATGATGATGGATATTTCAGCTCAAAACTGTGAATAAAGGCCACAAGCATCACAAAGAAAAATAAACTAACCAGAAAAAGGAACAGTGGTGAACCAAGGACAGATCATGGGTGACCAAGATCCCTGCTGATGATGATTCTGGTTCTGATTAAAAGGTCTCTGGATACACAGCATGAGCCCGTCCTCACTCCTGTTTACTGTCAACAAAAGGACTGTGAGGATCAGAACCGGACCACAGAGCATCAGAACCGGACCACAGAGCAAAGGGTTAGCTCATCAGCGAAGCTTTTCAAGCCTAAAATAGCATCTCAATGTTAAACATGTTGCAGCACTGCAGACGTCCCCAATGCTAATGTTAGCGTCCACAGTCTATATTTCTAAAGAAGCTCCATGAATCACCACGAGTTTCTGAAAGTCTTGAAAGCTGAATGGGCATAACAGAACTTTGAACCAATCTGAAGGTTGAATAACTTTGTTTTTGGGCTCATGTTCATTTATTCAATAATTTAGCAGCAAAAAGGATTTCTGAGTTGCTTATTTTGCTTGTACATGGTTTTTGATTAAAATGCGAATCCACTAATACTAAACATTATCTTCAAAGATATTGTCAGTAACATGTTGTGAAAATTAATTAAATTTCTTTGGTTTTTTAAAAATCACTGGAGTCAAATATTTTCATGTTCCTCCTGATTAACATTAAATATCTTCAAAACTAAACGTTTTTCTTCAGCCTCTTCTGGATTTACCAACAAACAGTCAGAACCTCACAAACAGGCCGAGAGGAAACAAATGTAAAGATCCCTAACTTCAATCCTGAACATGCTAATTGACATCAGATGGAGAGGGATGATCTCTTCCCCTGTTAATGACAAAACAGGCAGCTGTTAATAGATGAGGGTTAATCTACTGTACACCCACACACTTCAACGCAGCACGTATCCATTATCTTCACTCACACAGACTAAAACATGCGCACAGAGAGTCGAAGCAGCAGGATAAAGAAAACGTCTAAGTTCACACCCTCAGATTGGAACACAAGTTTAAGACATCAAAGCCAACAAACAGAAGAAGGAAAATGGAGATTATCTGGGAAAGTGACGATGCCACCCACCATCTGAAGCACAAACTGAATGATTAAAAACCCTGCACTGGCACTGCTGTGAACTCTGACAGAACGGAGGCTAAATGGAGAGGCACTGAGGAGAAAAAAAGACAACATTAAAAGAGGATTACAGGAGCCGTGCCTAAACAACCAAGCTGGGGATGAAGCAAACGCTTATAAATAAGCAAAGATCTTATAGGAAAGATTCCAATGTGCTTCCACTTGCTTCACACAGATACTACACACAGGTTTCATAATTGTCAGCTATATGCCTTAAATGATGCACTTTCATAGCAGATCAGTGTTGTCATGGCTGAGAGGCTGTTTGTTTGTGTTGGAGGGAGAGACTTTTCCTGCGAATGTGTCCTTGAACATGTGAGTAAACCTTTCACAATGATTACAGCTCAAAACCTCCTCCTGCCAAACTCCACTGGATCCCTGCGTTTCCTGTACCGACTGCTTGCATTAGAGCATGAAGAATTAATGTAAAAGATGTGTCTGTGTGTATACATTCTCCGCTGTGTTATGTGGGGAAAGGGGTTGCCAGGGACAACAGGCCCGGGTTGCAGAACGATCCGTCTCGACAAACACCGCTGAAGCCTCTGGGAAGTGGATGTTTGATGTGCTCTGTAACGCACACTTGGAGGCTTGTGAAGAGTGATCCGTTTGTCATTCAAACATAATTCTGACTCACTTTAGCTGGACTGAAAATGAGGTAACATGCATGGATTTGACCTGTGCATTCAGCCCGGCTGTTAGTTGAGCGTTAAAACCCACAACCTAAAGGCAGGGAAGACGTTTCCCCATCAGGAGGCTGCTGCAGGTGCCGTGCCTGGGAATTAGTTTGGCGATCAGATGCTGCAGTCAAAGAGGAACCAAGCTATGAAGATAAAGCGGCACAGCGTTGTCATTCTCCATTTGACCTACATTAGTCCCTTGTCCACTAATCTTCTCTCTTTATGTTTAAACCAATGAATTCTAATAAGTTCTGAGCACAGGCTTAGACATGCACTTATTGTTTCGCAGGTTTTTATACAGACTCCTGCTGCAGAAAAAACTGCAATTTTATGAGTCAGATAAATGAAACAAGTCGAGAGCATCAAATAATCTTAGTTTATGCTTTAAAATTTGAATAAAACAATTATTCAGAGTAGGTAAAGAGCAGCTCCTTCATCAACAACATAAATACAACATTTATTAGGAAGTGCTTAAATAAAAGAATGACTTCCTAAGGAACAAGAAGGTTAGCCATCATCAAAACATGAATATTTCACCTCTTCAACTTCTCATTTTGTCAATTTCAGAGATCATTATATGGACCAGGGTCTGCAACCTTTACAATCCAAAACGCCTTTTTCCCCCTCAGTCCAACTCAATAAACCTTGTTTAGAGCTGCCAGTGTTACCAGACCTCTTAAGAAAAAAACATTTTTAATAAGCATCTAAAATAAAAAATATGTTGTCATTTTAAAAGGGCCAGTATTTTATTTTTAAGCATTAACATAAAGAAATACATATAAAGTTTTTATGTGCTGTTTAACAGCTGATTTTTTTTGTTTTCATCCAGTAGGCTCAGTTTGATAGGAGACCAAAATGGCAACATTTGACCTGACATTTTCAGCTGCATTTTCAGTTCACTTTCACACTGCACTGTGTCAAACGATCCAAACTCTTTGAGCAAGCTGTCCACCTCCTCGCCAAGAACCACCGAAAGAAATCACATAAAAACCTCAGACGAAGACACTGAGCGCAACTTCCGTCTTTGCGAAATGTACACAAAAATGGAGCATCATTAGCTATCAGCTGTTGTAGGTTTTCTCTTTTGTCTTTGGCAAAAGACCACAAGCAATTTTTCCCACTAGCGCTATACTCTCATGTTTGTTTAGGTTGCATTTACCCAGAAAACCCTCCAATATAGTCCACTGCCTGCTTTTGGAGTGCTCAGCATTCATACATGCATCTGAACTGCACCAGAGTTCACTTTGAAACCGAGATTTGTAGGCGGAACAGAGTTTGCTTTTTGAGTTTGATTTTGCATTCACAATTCTCCAAACAAACCAGACTGCAGTTAGACTACAGTTTAAGCAATGCGGTCTGATGTGAATGTATCCATAGTTGCACCCAGGGGGGAAGACTTGTGAGCTGATTGTTAATCAAATGACACACCACACCATGCATTTTTGCCTTTGGTCCAGCAGCCTGCTGGCCTCATTGATCACCTGTCATTGCTACACCTTGTTAAGGTGCCTTACCCATTCAGGCGTTTGTCGCAACCCAACCTGGCAGCAAGGCTGACTTTGACTTCACTCACTTCTTTACAGAAATCACATAAAAAGGCCAGAATGTTTCCAATTTTCAACTGCAAGTGTTTTCTAAAAGTGGCTATTGTGGTTCATTGGTTGCTCCGATTCCTGAGCTAGATCACTCCCCATGACTCCCCGCCTTGAGGGACTCTGCTGAAGATCTTTTATTGACTCCATCTGGCTGCCTCTTTGTTGTGCAATTGAGGCAAACTGTAAAGCTTTGGCTCAATTCCACTTATATGTCCAGCAAAATTATAGGCTGCAAGTTATAAAAATAGCTTTAAATATTGTTCAAAATAAAAGTAGTAGAAGAGGATTCCTCAGACGAACAAACAGATTTAGCAGGAGATTTTGCCGTGGCATTTAAAGGCTCAACAATCGGTCGGCATACCTGCTCCTGTCCTCCTGGATGTAGAGCGACAGCAGCTGTTTGGGGATGGTGAATGACAGAGTACACTCCTCCATTTGTTCCCGCACCAGCATCCACTTGCTGTCCACTGTCTGAAATCTGTACACCTTGCATACCGGGTTCCTGAACACTGTGAAGGAGCAGAAAGCAAATGAATAGGGATGCATCTGACACAGCACAAAATAAAACACATTCTTGCCAATGGAAATCCTTGGGAAAATCCTTCGAAAATGTAGCAAAGTCGAATAGGAAATCTCAACCAACAATGGCAGCTGCCACCCTCAAGGACACAGCAGAGCAGGAAGACATCAGAAGTCTTTAAAAGTCACAGGAGGTATGAAGCACAAATTAAATTCTATAATCAATAGCTGTGTCTGCCAAAGATAAGACATTTCTCATCTTCTGAGCTCCACTTCCTCTCTCTCTTGTTCAATGTCAGCACAGAAAATACACAACCCTTGTGTTGTTAATCTTTGCCCCCAAATCTCCTCTGTTTCCATTTTAATTGCTTATTTATTGTGTGACACCAAGTCACAGGCTGTGCAATCATTTTGAAGTTTTGGATGCTAACGTCGCCACCTGATTCACATTCTGCACCATCTTTCTCCTTTCTGAGGAGAGTTTCTAATAGCAGCAATCGAGGGGCTGAAAACGAAAAACAGCGCTAATGCTCTTATCTGCATGCTTGCAGCAGAAGGCGAGAAAGCTGTCAGCCTTAAACAGTGTTTACTGCTCCTTCTTCCTTTAGCTGGGAAAAAAAAAAAGTCGCTCAATAAGACGGAGCCGGAGCACCCGAGGTGAAACGGTGACAACTTCGTGTCACGATGGTCAAACATGCGTGGCAGGAAGATGTTTTTGCTTTAATTTAAAACTGGGATTCATACTTCTGGAGCAAATGACAACACAGAAAATGGTGCCGTACACAACAAACTCCTCATTCAGACAATTGACAAAGTTTGACTCAAAACTGTAATTTATTTCCACAGCTGTGTGTCATGCAGCGCCTGTCCCATTAATCCTGCTACCTCTGCGTGATGTGCTGTTGAGTGCTAAAGTGGCTCTCGCTCCTGCTGTATAGTTGTTTCTAAGAATGCCTGTAAAAACATTTCTAAAGGTGCTAAACTTTTACAGCGCAACTTCTAAACTGTTGTCAGCTAAATGGGTTAACTTTATTCATGATCTCGGTGCCAAAAGATCCAAGAAGATGCATCACAGTGTGAGTTCATTGAAACTTTTAATGGCGGTGACCAGGCTCAAACCGTTGCTAACTCAGGGGAGGATAACAACTGTAAATCTACCCAAACTATAAAGTTATCCTCTCATTGAGACTTGGTCATAGCAGGATAAGACATAATGAAAGTGTCATGATCCAATGGTGGTTGGACTTTAGTCTTATGTTTGTTTCCTGTTCGGATCTCTTTCTGTTTATTAACCTAGATGTGGTCTTCAGTCCTATCTGTGTTTTACTTCTCAGTTTATCATTAGATCTGTTTCTTAGATTAACATTGCTGTCTGTTTACTGTTAGTTTCAGTTTTTATTTTCCTTTCATCCCTGGTTTCCCAGCGTCTCTTCCTCAGCCTGCTATGTCTATCTTCCTATCTTTTTCACATCTCCTAATCTCTCTTTGCTTGCTTTCTTCACCCAGATCTCTCTACTTAATTGGTCCCTCTGGCTTTTAGGCCACTTTTTTCTACTCCTCAGCATATTCAAAGGTGACCCATTATGCATTCTTGTACAGGTTAGGATAGGTCTATGGGCAACACAAATATGTTCATGACATTTTTACACAATGTCATTCTTAGATAATGAGATCTTAGTCTGCCTAAGTTGCTTGTAGCCATGCCCCCAAACTCACCGTTTACACACGCATATGAAAATGGCTGCAAACAGATGCGCAATTATACAACCGTACATCTTTTAAAAGCACAAGTGGAGCCTCCTGCACAACCAGCAAGAACTCAGTAAGTGGTTTCTAAATGGTAAGTTGACAACAAAACACTTGTCTTTTTCAGCAGCTATTGTACGGTGAATGCAGCGGTAATCCCAACAAGGCATCGTGCTGGAACGTGTCTTGGGTTACTAGGTAACTGGCTGGGCTTTGCTGAGGTTGCTAGGTGATGGGCAGTGCTTGCTGACATTACATTTCAGAGGTTTCTGAAACGGCTCATTTTCGAGACACCAAAGACCATTAACTTATTGCCAAGAACTGACTGGACGCTAAGAATTACTGGTTTGTAATGTTTTTTGCCGGTTCCTCTACCAGATTTTCCCTGAGTTTAGTTTTATTGTTGCTTCAGTTTTCTCTACCTGCCAAAAGTTTTCCTATTAAACTTTTGGCAGGTACATTAATATGCACTTAATGTTCAAGTATGTATAACTTTTCATTTCACATCATAATTATGGACTACTTTGTGCTGGTCTGTCGCATAAAATCCCAGTAAAATACACAGACATTTGTGGCAGAAGGTGAAAAAGTTCAGGGGGTGTGAATATTTTAGCCACTGCATGAACCCAATACATGAATCCAATTAAAAGTCAGACTTTTATCAGAAGGTTAGGAGGACACAAAAACTAGGCTGTCTAGAGATTGTTGGTGTTATGAAAACCTGCACACACTTTAATTAGACTTGGCAGATTTCACAGCAGCTGGTGACACAAACTGTTGCTTTAAAATACAAACAATCTTATGTCAGGTCAACCAATTATAAGCAACTTTGATCCTCTTTTTAGGAAGCCAGCCGCTTGTTTCTTTCTCATAATCTCATAATTTCTTTCTCTAAAGTTTACAAAGTGCAGAACTGGGAAGATGTGGGTGAGAAGTGAAACTTTGCTAGTGACACAGAAACCTGTTCAGACAGAATGTGTGTATGTGTGGGTGACTACGGTTTCTAATATAGACAAAAAACTACAAACAGTTGCTAAAAAAAAATTTTATCCTGAAGAAAACCGAAAACAACCCAAAAACCTGACAAAACGTCTGAACGTGTGAATTAGCACTCTTTACATAGCTCAACCTCTGTTGTACACCAAAAACACAATTGATTTTCATATAACTACGAATAAACTCAAGCAGTTTTATTATTATTTGTATTTTTAAGGCTCTGTCTGAACGCATTGATAGATTTATAATCAAAAAGACTGTTTTGATTTTCATTTATGAGTACCAGAAAATATCTCAATATGTGTGAAATAAAAAGGCATAAAAATGCTCTACAAAACAATAATTGCAGGGTAAATCGACCATAGAAAGGATTATTATTTTTTCCTGTGCTGCAGAAGATGAAATTAATGAGGATTATAGTTAAGTCTAGCCTCGAATTGACCCCTGAAAAAGCTCATAATTGTATTTAAATGAGATTTATTGTGGGCATGAGGATTATGAAAAGTGAATAGGATGACAAAACTCACAGGGTGAGGAAGGGGAATGGAGAGAAAGCAAAGAAAACTTTAAACTAGAGGAGTGATAGCTGCTGACTTCCACTATCTTCAGAGAAGAGGATTAACCTCTGAACCCAGCCCCCCCTGCCTGCCCCTTCCCCCATCCCACGAATCTGAGCACCAATCAGACGCCTCAGTTTCCCTTCCAGACACCTCTTAAGAAAATGACTCCCTGCACTGCGCCGAGCAGAGGCCTGTTTCCTCACTGCTCTCTGCATGCTCATTTCGAAAGCCAATAAAAGTGGAAGAGAAAATTGCATTACGCACTCTGGTGGCATCTGCAAGGAAGGTATTGTTTCTGACAGGCTGCAGATGTGCACCTGCAAAAAGTGCTGCCATTCACTAGTTATTTGCAGCAGAAAATATAAGTGACAATGACACCATTACAACAGGAGCCGGGCTGCTGGGGAGCTGAGAGAAGTGATACGAATCTGCATAAAAGAGAGAGAATGGGTGCTGGAAGGAAAATATTTTCCGTGAAGTCTTCTTTAAACAACAACTGTGACGTTTCAGCACAGCAGGATCTGTAACCTTTTCAAGTTCTCTCCTTTTCTTGCGACATTGTCTTTAATTTTCTCTCCACACTTCTTGTTTTCATCAGTCGGATCCAACTTTCTGTGCAGCCGGAGAATTATTCTCACGCAGTTGGATTCCTGTCGTTTCATCGTTCAGGAAGAACCAAGGGGTTCATTTGCTGACTGCATGCAGGAACCAAGACTTATTAGATCAAAACAGCGAAATCTAAAGTTTTTGTTCAAATAGAAGACGCTTCAAATCGTCTTCATTCAAAGTTTGTTCTAAGGATCAATTTTGTGGTTATTCAATGGAGAACATCAAGGGAATTTTACCAAAGATGTTTTGGGATTTTAACTACTGCAAAGATCAAGTGGATCAGAATAAAGTACAGACAAATTGCAGTAGTTTAACCTTTTCCTCCAGGCAAGCTTAAATGGCTTTGAGTTGAGATCCATAATTACGGAGAAGACTTTGTGAAATTTTGCGGAAGTAGGAGGAAAAAAGACATCATAGCCCTGTAAAACAGAAAGGAATAGTTGAGTTACAGGTGATGATTGTTGGAAAACGTACCTGGCCCAGTTAGAGCGTAATCTTCTCTGTCGATGCAGGGCTGGTCCGCAGGCTCACACACCAAAGGACACTGAAAGAAACACAAATATACATCAAAGTGTTTCTTCGTCTTACAAACACAAACAGGTTTTGATTATTACCATGACAGGAACACTTAACCTCACAGTTACTAGGATTTTAAGTTTGTCAAAAGCAATAAGTCAGGAGAAATATGACAAAGTATGAAAAGTATTCATACCCTTTAAGCATCTGTATATAATTTTGAAGTGGAAGGAAACTTATAGATGGCATTGATAATATTCTTACAAAAGAAAACATTGAGAAGTGTGGTGTGCATTGCTCTTTAACCGCCTGAATTAATTTATGTTAATATATTTTGGAATCCATCTTCTCTGAAATTCAAGCCGCAAACCTTTATGACCATTTCTCTACCAGCTTCTACATTTAGAGGATCAAACTTCTGTCCATTCTTCTTTGCAAAATACCTCAAGCGTAGTCAGACTGAACATCCTAAGCTGATTCTAAATTTGGACTTTGACTAGGCCGTTCTAACACATGAATCTGATTTGATTTTTTTCTTTTGTGTTTTATAGTGTTTGCGTTGGAGCAATTTAATCAACTTAAATCGAATTTCACTAAAACAAACAAAAATTAGGGAAAAAGCGAACATTTTCAATTAAAGCATTTAAAGACACACATCACATAAAACACGACGCGGTAAAGAGTTGCTGATGTACTGACACTCGACAAATGATGCTGCACCTATACTGCAGTTATTAAGCTCATAAAAGGAAAATCTGTAGGGAAACATTCACTCTGACTTCTCTGAAACGAGAGCAGATCTGAAATCTGCCCCCTTTAATCCTAAATGAGTTGTTATTGATTTTCCAAATGAATATTTCCCTCTCTAAGAGCAAATATTAAATTATTACAAAAATTGTGTCTTCTCTATGTCAATTTGCACACAACCTGCAGTATAGAAATACTAACTCCAATCACACCAAACAAAAATGTTCAACTTCAGTTTTAAATCTTCACTAATAGTGTTACTAAGCAACAAACTCATTATGTTCAGTGTTTTTTTGTTTTTCCATGAAGCTGCCAGAAAAGGAACTTCCAAAATTCTGAAAATATTTAATAAAAACCTCCGATGTATTGCTTTGAATTTCTAACCCTTATGATACATGAATGCCTCTCTTTTCACTCAAACTTGTGAGTTTTTGTTTGTTCTCGGTAAATCATTAAGACTGGAACTGGAAACTATTTAAATTAAGCCTCAAAGTAGTGAAAAGCTATGATCATAACAGCTCCTGCTCACGTTTCAGGAGTTGATTTAGAACGAGGGAATATTAAATGAAGTGACACTCGAACGTCTACCACCTGCTCAATGCCAGGTTTGTGTAAAACAAAAAGTTGGATAAAGTTAAAATAAAAACTTTTCCCACCTTTAAAGTAACATGTAACATTTAATATGTAAAACAAACCAATTTATAAGGGGAAAAATATAAAATTAGTTCAATAAACTGAATGTAAATCGCTAAATAATACTTGAAGAACATATCGATTCAGTTTTACATCTTTAGTCAAATTTTGCCCACTCCACCTTACAGACGACTTGTTCTCTCAACCTCTGCGCTTGGGAGAACATTTCTTGTTCACAGATCTTTCCAGGTCAATCCACCGGTTTTCTGAGAGAAGAAGAAACACCACAGCCATGTTCTGCTGTTTGTGTTGCTGTTGAACATCCACCAGAACAAAGGGGAGCCTGAACTTTCATTTTCATTCAGTTGATTCCTCTTCTGACAGCCAATTTAAACTTCATTTCTCAACATCAGCTAATAGTGCATGTGTGAATCGTGGCGTATGGCCTCCGCTAGCAGCCAGAGTCAGGGTTATTTTAGATTTTTATGCCTTCCTGTTTGTGTTGATCCAGATCAGAGCGCTCCTTCTGGATCCAATCCGTGGGGTAAACCTTTGTGTCCTGCTAGCCAAGAAGAGGATAGCTCTGTTCTTTATTCTCAGGACCAACAATCAACATGTGGTGAGCCGGAGGAGCCAGCTCATCGCAGAGATGAAGCAAGGAACCCGCATGGTTACTGAGCAAAGCCAGTCGCCGCTGGTTTTACAAACTGATGCCAAGTTAGAAATGTTAACTTGGCGAGGCCACGAAGGGAGAGATGAGTTTCCTTCTGTCGATGGCTGTTGATGTGGAGCAAAGACTGGATTAAACATGACTCATCAGTCTGGCATTAAAAACACTCCTCACTCTTTTGTTGGCATAGTAATGCACATGCAAACAGACTTTATTGACCTTTTGCACATATTTAGATCATTGACATGAATTGATTTTCTTGAAGGATACTGAACAGTGCCGATGCTGCAAGCTCTAAAATCTAATTTAGCTGGTTATTTTATTTAGTGGTCAGTTATAAACTAAGATTATTTTTCACTCTATAGTCTTGTCTATTTTGTTCATTAGCACAATAGCATTTTGATCTTTCTCCAAGAAACATCCTGGTGCCAATTTTTGTCTGTCCATCTATCTGCGGTCAGAATTCCATTCAAAACCTCCCTCGTTAATTAACAGCTTTCATTCCACAAATGAACTGATTAACACCGCAGTGTCTCCATCAGAGTCAAGGTTCAAGTCAATTTGCAGTCATGCAAAGTCAAAGTGTTTTGGTATTTTGAAAACTAAAGAGTGTATCAATTTAGAACCAGAAAACCTAAAGTTTTTGAAGGTAGGAAATATAAATTCTGATCAGCTTTTCCATTTATTTTTTGAAACAGAAAGACAATTTTACGGGACAATCTGTCTCAACATACTGGCAACACAGAACAAGGATTTTGCAGGCCATTTCTGGGGAAAGATCACCTACAGGATCCTCAGTGGAAAAAAACACAGCATTATATTTAGTTTCCCATAGAAATATGAATTAAATTCCTGGATTTAGAAGAAAAAACATTCCAAAGTTGAACACAACTCATACAACAAACAGACCAGTGAGGGCAAAGAAATTATGCTTTTATCAGCACAAAAACTATACTTATCATTTTTACGATTGTATGCATTATAAAATGCTTTTATAAGCATAAAAAGTAGAAAAATTGCTTTCTTTTGTCTGTAACAGCAGCATTTTTCTGTGTCTGAGCAAAATGAATGAAAAAATACTGAATTCAGATGGTGTTCTAGTATTTTAACTCTCCTTTTAACCCAAACATGTTGGAATAAAGCGAAGGTGTTTTTATGGGGCCAAACAAACATGTTAAAAGAAAGCTAATTTGATACAGGCTCATAGTTTCAGAAGTGTGACTGATATTATCCTTGAAATAAACTTTTGACAACCAAATAACTCATAAGTGTCACTTCCAGAATCACTGCATGTCCCACAAGAAGAAAGCAGTTTGTTTTTACAGCAGCTTGTAGAAATGGGAAGGCTGACTGACATCAGAATAATAATGCTGGTCAGAATTGTAGCAGAAACTGTAAATTTAATATAAATGCTGCCAAAATGTAAGTGTTAGTCTTTGTTCAAACTGGAGATGGAGATTTTGCTTTTAATCTGTTTGTTCAACAATTAACTTTTTAAAACAATGTAATCGCTCTTCAGAAACTCTCAGATGCATTCTTTGATTTTCCTGTTCTCTACATTTTCCTTTCAAACTTTTCAGCATATTTTTCTATCTTGATCATGAAAATGAAGAAAACTACTGAGAACTTCAGGCTCAACACAGCTAAAAAAAAAAGTAGCAAAAAAATTATGACAAAAAAAAAAAAAAAACACTAAAACTTCCCTCTTACACCACACTCTGCATCTCCAAATACAAATGGTAAATTCATGCCTCTGCCGGGCCTTTTAGTCCGCGCCTTGAAGCATTAAGTCTGGGTTTTTCTGATCAAAGCGGGGCTGACAGCTAACAATCGCTCTCGCTCGTTGGATGTCAGCTCTGCCTGGTCTGAGGAACCATTACGCACAGCGAGACAGACAAATCTGTCCCCAGAAAAAAGGTTTTAATGGCTGCATGGAACAAACTCTTCTAGTTAAGAAAGGGATCTAGAGCAAGGACAACACCAATGCTTTCACACGCACACAGACAGGATCCAAATGAAACCCTGCCCATTGATCAGAACAAGCAGAGGTGACGTTTGACATTTGAAAATCCCAGCGAGAAGGGCCGGAGACAGAGAAAAGCATTAACAAAAAGCCGAGGAGCGCAGCTGCCGAAGGTGTTTTATCGTAATTGTGGGCAGCGGTCAGTGTGAGGTCGACTCTTCTTTGATGGCTAAAATATGAGAGGAGATCAGATCAAAGGTGACTCAATTCTCTTTTTTGTTTTGGGTGAGTGTTTTCACAGGGTGAGTGGGATAGTCATGAGACGCAGCAGCCACTCGAACAAATCAAACAAGAGCCCCCAATCCCAATAAACCCGCCCTGCCCACCCCAAAAAATGAACAAAGTTTGTGCAGAAACTCCATCTGAAGCAAACCTTCCTGATGTCATTTCCCTTCCCTTGTTCCTCTGCACACTCTCTACAACGGAAACAGCATGCACAGGCGGAAATCTGCTCTGACAACACACACTCATACACGCACACACATGCCAACACATTCATCAAGAAGACATGGGCAGATTGCCGGTGACACTCCAGAGCCTGGCAGGGACCCTCCCTGCACCAGCAACAGGGCTGGGCAAAGCTAAAGCCAGTCAACCGTGCAGAAGCCCTTGGTCAATTATATAAGACAGTGAATCATACACACACACAAACATGCATGCACATGCAAAGTGAGACAGCTCACTGACAGCAGGCATGATCTACAAGTCTATATGTTGCAACATTGTAATGAAAGTACATCAGACACATCATGAAAGCTGCTTCTCTAATATTTAAAGCCTGTTGGCTCTAAAGCACACATGTGTTTGATATTAATGTGAAGAATGAAGCTGAGTGAAATGAGGGAACATGTCACTTCAGCTCTGATGGCATCTCATTTGCATGAACTTAAAGTCAAATTTTGAGGACGCTCGCTCTTCCCGTTCTCCTCTCTGATTGAGTTAAACGTTGAGCAGCGAATAGGATTAGAGCGGATAACGAGGGCGTTGGCTGCAGCAAAACTACCATCCAGGAAATGTTTACGGGCAAACAAACAAAGAAGTGGAACACAGATAAAATAAAAGTGGTTGGAAAGATTTCAGATCGTTTCTCCATCAGCACGATCATGCTAATGCAGACGATAAATGTCCGCACGCCGGTTAAATCCTCATTAGGGTTCACTTAAACTTATTTAATCTCATTGGAGAGAATGAGCAGAGCTGGTCTAATCCCAGGATAAGCAGAAGGGATCTGATCTGCAGACACTCGTGCTTTGCCAAATAACACGCTCTTCACATTTTATGGTTCTCTCATAAAGTAGGGTGAAAAAGTCTGAAAATACATTCAGCGTTTACAGTAGTAGAATAAGAAGATAAGTAGAATAATTCCAAAAATAAAAATGTTAGGAATCTAACCTTTAATTTGAGAAAGTGATATTATTCTGTCCTCTTTAGCCCAACTCACATGTTAATTATGGGGTTTAATAATAGAGGCTGAAATAACGATCAAGACAATTGATTTTGTGTTTGGTGAACAATTTCTGTGTTGATTTGGAACAATTAGTTAGTGATATACTTTTACCAGATTTCTATTTAAAATGTGTTGACTTTTCCTCAAGCCACAAGGTTTCCAAGTCTTGAGGAAGGGAAACAGTATCATGGATCCTGTGTTTGTTGAAAAATCTAAATCTTAGTCTCAACAAACCAGAACAAATATTTCCAGTTAAATCCCCACTAGAATTTCGCAGTCTCCACTTACATTTGTTATGTTAGATAAAGATAAAGGGGTTTTTTCTTGCATTTAGAGTCTGATGGTTGTTATTGAGTCTTGGCAACCTCAAAATGCAACTCTGTGCTGCAGTTGTGTGACAATTAGATTTGGAAAGCTATTTTTTTTTTTAAATCTCCCTTACCATCCTCCTCACTGTGCAAGTGGCAAGATAAAATTGGGTTCTCATCTAGCCTTATTTGTCACTGTTCCAGTTTTTTTTTTTTTTTTTTTAACTTTTTATTTATTGCTCTCACTGCAAATCTGGACAAGTTTAAGCGAGTTGTGATTTTCTTGCCCCCATTTTCTTACTTTCAGAGAGTAACACACACATGCTCCAGTCCATTGGCTGGATCTTTTTGAAGTCTGTATGGGAAACTGGCCTCTGAATTGTCATATTTATACCTCAATGGCACAGAAAGACATGAACAGGGGTGGGAATTAATCGTGTCATTTATATTTTAGCGTTGTCATGATAAATTTAAATTAATGATGTTTAAAATCCCCCAAAATGGTATTGTTGGGATTGTTAGAATCAATAAATATCAATGAATTAGAAAAAATTATTAAATACAGTTAATGGATGTGGGGTAGTGATATACATTCTAAAGATGTGTGTTACAAATGGGAATGTTTGTCAGGAGCAGTATTTGTGTTTGTGGGGTTATAATTGATGTGTCATGCAGTCACAGCCTTACAACTTCCTAAAAATGTAGTAAAAAGTAGTTATTGTCTTAACTTTTATTATTGACATTACAGTACCACAAAATGTCATGATAAAACTAAGTCCATATTGCCCATCAGTCATTAATCACTAATTATAGGTTCCTTGACATGATTATTACCTGATAAAAGTGAAATGAAATCAAAATGTTCTGATTACATTTATTTTGATATGGATTGTTTGAGGTTTAATCAAGTTATTCATAGAAAGTTTTATGATTTTTTTTCCTGTAGAGCACATCTATAATAATTTGAAAGAAAATCTTGAAACACATTTGGCTGCAGTCAATCCAGGAGAACCATTTATTTTTGCTTCCCCCTGATTGGCTGTAAGGATAACTGTAGATGCTAACTTCTGCAGTAATGCAAATATAGTTTCCATCATGTGTATTAGTGCATATCAAGATATATTTGATGTTTAAACTATTAAAATAAATTAATTCTAAGAATTTTTAGAAGGTGGTCTCAAGGATTGGTGGATTTTAGTTACTGGATGCTGCTGTGGTGATGAAGTAAAAAGAACAATTTTCTCTATTGAACAATGCACTAAAAATAGGATTTTCAGTGTGATTCCTTTAAGGAATAGATTTCCTTTAAGGTTTTCTCCACATCTTGAGTTTAGAGTGTGCCGTACCTTCTGTGAGGACGAGTCGGTAGCGATGTGGTCAACCTCCTCCACCTCCCCCATCTTCAGACGACTCACTACCACTGTTCCTGCTGGGCACACACCGTCCGACGACCTGAAGAACACAAGCATTGAGCAGCTAATAAAAAAGATCTTTTTTCTGTAACTGCTTCACAATAATCAGACGTGGATGAAGTAACATTCTGGCTTACACTCAGCTTTGAACAGGCTGCACAATTATAAAGCTTGTTGAATTAGCATGCAGCGGCAAACACAGATGCTTTGCTCTGGGATTTCTTTACCTGACAGATTGTGCAGAAAAGTCTGCTTACTGAAAAACGGCAAGAAATTTACAGGGAGCTGAGGGGGAGAACATCTTACTTTACTGTTCAAAAGGTGGCCCAACAGAGATGACTAGACCTTTTCAGGTTCTGTACAGCAGCATGGGCAATCACTTTTCCAATTGCAGAGCTTGTGATTAAGGAGATGATAGAAAATCTATAGTATTGGCAAGCAGACAGAGGGCTTAAAATGAAGAAAAATGGCCCCTCCACATGACGGCAGCAAGTCTGATCATTTTAAAAGACCCATCCTTAATGTGCTCCGTTCCACTCCAGCTGGAGAAAACGCTGGCTGCTGTGTGCCAGCCAGCGGTCTGAGGGGAGGTAGGAGGGATGACACACGACTGCCCGAGGAGAAAAAAAAATGTAGGGACGGTGATGGAAACAGAAGGGATCCTTTCAAGGCTAATCCATCTTGATGAGGTACAAGGAAGAAGTTTTTAAACACACACAGGAGAAAAGAGGAGAGAGGGAAGGAAGCCGCGTGAGTGAACGCAGGAGGAGAAGGACTGGGAGCCTGAGGAGGCAGCTGCAGGGAAAAAGCGTCTCTGCAGTGGGACACGGAGAGCTTCAGTTAGTGCTTAATGTCTTACAGCAGTCTCACAGCAGAGAAAATAACATTGGCTGCTTTCTAAATCTAATCTTTGTCCCTCGCCAGACACCTGTCTAGGTGTTTACTCCAGCTCTGCTCTCCTCGTTTCCTCGTATCCTTCCTTACTCCGATGAAGCCGAAGAGGAGAGAAAGTCACCCTGACTTTGATCGTATGTACCCACACATAATCAAGGAAATGGAGATTAACATGCATGGCACTCAGCGACAGTCCTCCAGAGGCAGAGCAGAGGGGTGATGGTGGTCCTCTACTCTTCAGATTACACTGCCACAATCCACTAATGAAATCCCCATCTGTCATTCAGACTGGCCACAAAGAATTCAACATTAATTATTTTTTTATTTTATTTTTGGATTTCTTTAAGTTGTCACCAAATGTTACTGCTATTTTTCTCCCAAATGCATTTTGTGACTAGAGCTCCTCATCTGCAGGTGTTATCTCTGTGTGTGTGTGTGCGTGTGCGTGTGCGTGCGTGCATGCGTGCGTGCGTGCGTGTGTGCGTGCGTGCGCGTGCGTGCGTGCGTGCGTGCGTGTGTGTGTGTGTGTGTGCGTGTGCGTGTGTTTGGCCACTGGAGCCATCAGTGATGGCCACTGACGGTTGATGCATTGCTTCATCTGACTGAAAGTTTCAAAACAAACATGGCAGAAGAAGCGTCTGATTCATCATTGTATGAACCAGGTTTGGGGTTTGGAGCTAAATTGGGGCCGAATGTTCTGGTAATTTGAAAAGCAAGATTGTAATTAACAAAAAAATAAATAAAAATCTGAAATTGAAAACTTAAGCTTTTGTCGAGAACTTGAAAAATACAACCATGTATTCAAACTGAAAATAAATTTGTCATTTTTTTCCAGTTTAAAATATTGAGTTCATTCTTAAAAGTTTTTGAAGAAATTATTTTCATTCTTCACTTTTCCAGATTTTGATATTTATTTTTTTCTCAGTTCCACATTTTAAGTTTTCAACTTCAATTTTTTATATTAGTTTTCTTGATTTTCAGCCTTTTGGCCCTGACTTTGCGTAGGGGGCGTGGCTTCAAGATGGACATGGAATCAGGAATGACAGAAGGAAAAAACAAGGCTCTCGTCAATCATGTTGCCTTTAACGAAACATTGGTACTATGAGAATTGTAGCTCAATGCTTTCTATCCATAATATGATTGGCATTAAACCAACTATTGCCAGTGACTAAGTTCTCTTTAAAAAGCTTCTTTGGACAATAGGTGGCACTAATAACACTATGACAGCATTAAACTGTACAGTGCACAATGTACAGTTTAAGAATGGATATTATCTGACATTTTATCATGGGGACATGTGAAGGGAAAACTGGTCATAGCTGGAAAGCCTTGCTATGGTTAGCATGAACTTAGCTAATGAGCAGCTGAACAAAGAACACTTAAAAGCTACAGCTGATCTGTTTGAAGAAGGTTGGAAACATTTGATTGACGAATGCTGTGAATGTTTGTTAATGTGCAGGCTTTGAGCATCCAGCCAAACCAATTTTACTTCAGTCTAATTTTAATCACATTTTATTATGCATTTGATTTTAAACGAATCAGGCACCGTTATTTAGGCAAACTAAATAAATAATGAAAAAGGTTATTAAATGTGAGTCATTTCTATTATTTCCAATATTCCTGAAATGAGTTAAAGAGTACAATTGGGAAAAGATAATGACAAAAATGTGTTTGAAGCTGTTTAAAGGGGGAGTATTATGTATTTTCCAGGCACAAAGTGCCATTTTATAGCACAGTGAAGTTTCTATATTACTTTCAACTGTTATGAAAATGCTATATATGTCAAAAATAACTTTGCATCATAGCCTTATCTGACATCTTAAAATTGCCCTCTGTGTCTTTAAGAAGTTCTTGCCCTTTCCGACACTCCCTTGCACCTGAAAAGAAGTTTGTTTGAATAAATAGGTGGAGCTTTAGGCCCCCCAAATGGCTGCCAAGGGAGATTCAAGGATTCCTCAAACTTCCATGAAAGAATCAAAGCAGCATTTCAGGGAACAGTTTGGATGAGGGAAAAACATTATAACAAGAAATAAAGCTAAAAAATGTAAAGTTTTTTATAAGAGTCCCTTTTTAAGTTTCTTCATCTTGCATCATGAATCTGATTTTTTTTTTCTCTAAATACAGAAAACAGAGGTTTCATTTTTTAAATGTATTTATGTTTGTCATGTTGGAGGTGGTCTTCTATACATACAACCCATACTTTAAAGTTTAAGTAATTGTTTACAATTCAATAGCTTTTTTTTGCAATTAATCATTAAAAGTAACTGATCAATTGAAAAAACAAACACATTTTGAGTAGATTGATGCCTTTTTCAAATGGCTCACTTCCAACTTCCATTTGAGAGGCACAAACATAAACTCAACACCTGCTCAAATACAATCTGTAAATATTATCTCTGTTGAGATAAAGAACACCTTGAAATGGGCTGAGATTGTTTGCTTTAGCTCGGTCTCCATGCTGCAGGTTTGCCAAACAAACAGTGGTAAAAACAAGGCTGGAAACATCCTGAAAACACGAGCGCTCTGCAGCAATAACCCGTCCGTTTAAATACAGTTTTGCCTCAGAAGAAACTTTAAAGGGCCCTGACAGTAGCGTTAGTTAAAATCGAAGACCATTCTCTCCTCCCAGCCATCCGCTGCTCTTTCCATCTGTCAGAGCTGGCATGGAGACAAGTCTGCAGATTGTTCTCTCCCTCTAAGTCCATCTTCCTCTTGAATCTAATTGGCCCGGGATCTTTTTTATGACAACACTTAATCAGACAGCTTTGTTCGAGTGGCAAAATAATGTGTTTAAAATGTCTGCTACGAATTTGGCACAATTAAAAAATAATTAGCTTTCAGAGAAGTGCCTTATATTTAACAGTTATTTTCTTTTAAAAGCTTTACTTGCAACTATTAAGCAACATAAGACGCAAAGTGATTTATTGTGAAGAAAAAACCCTTCCTAAGGTTTGACATGACTCATGCATTACCAATAGCGATTGAAGTATAGGTTTTTCCAACACGTTAATTACAGAATTTAAAACATGTTCTTTACTGATGGGAATGAAACAAATTTAGAATATTCTTCTGTCTAAATATGTATTTGAATTCTTTCCAAAAGCAAAAAGTGCTGTGTCTGTGCAACAACGCACAAGCTGAATGAAAATTTCCCAGTGAACTCTGACTGCACACAGTCGTCAAAACATGACGGGAAGAGTAATGACAGCCAGAGCAATTCACTGTAATCTCCATAAGAATGAATTTAACAAACAAATCTGACAAGCCCTACAAGACAGATGCGTTTATTCATTTGAAAGAGCAGTGGATAAGCAGCAGCGTGATGCTGCATTTGGCAGATGATTGAGAAAGAACTCAATGTGAAATTATACTGAATATGGCTTATTCAACACAAATGTGGTTAACTAAATGTCTTAACCAAAATAAGAGAGAGCAAATCTGGGTTCAACTTTATTTCTTTGCATTTTGTTTTTACGAAGCCAGAACCTTGTTCTTCTTTCTTAAACATGGTTTTTGGTTTAAGTTTCAAATTTCTCAGTGTCAACCTTGTGTTTAATTTAACAATTAAAGCAACAAACGTCAAGGAAAAATATAAAATGTATCAAAACTAGAATAATTACAAATTGAAATCATCTGGTGGCAGTTTGATTTACTATGATCTTAAACACATCAGAACGTTCAAGTTCACTCTTCAGTGTAGAAGTTCACGTCCCAAAATTAGCTATTTCCAGCATCAGTGACCTGCTTAAAATGAAAATTTCAAACTGAAAGGTTTCATCAGAACGACTATCTGCCAGAACAAAAATAATAATACCCAATCTCTGTAATCTCTGTCCAGAAACATGCTAGTTTGGAGATGTAATATTTCAGAAACCCCTAAAACAGATGAAAACATCTGTGTTTAGTTTTACCAAAAAAGCCATCAAACATGTTTCTTTGTGCATTTGCAAAAAAAAAGTGGGTCCATTGTTCAACTTGTTACGGTTAATCAAGAGAAATTTGTCTGAGATAACTGGCCAATAAATTGGTCTTGAGCAACATTTCTGCCATCTTATGAAGGTTAGATTTACTTTGGATATTAAGGCTTGTTGTCAAAAATACTCAATTTATTCCAATTTTTTCAGATAATCTACAAATATCCTAAAGTTAACATGATGTGACAGGCAAAGACAATATTTTAACTTCAACAACATGATTCCTAAAGAGTTAAACTTTGCAGAGAGCAGTTGATCAAATGAAGGATGTTGCATCCCTCAGGTTCCATGCCAGGTCTTTGTTGGACTTTTTAGTTTTTCAACTTGAGCTCCTTTTTTTTAGGCCTAACTCTTCTTTCGTCCCCCATTTATCCACTTTTTTTTAAGCACATGCTGCACTTTATGCTGTGATGGTCAGGTACAAAGACTACATTGAACAAGAGAACTATTGATCAAGAGCACTTTAAAAGATTAAAAGAAAGTTATTTTCCTTCTTGGTAGAAAAAAAATAAGGAGTTCTGCACAGGCCTGGACGTTCACGGTTTAATTAATTTGGACAAATACCCCCATCTATATCATTAAGCTGTGACATTTAGGAAAAAACTCATCGCCACCATGTGAAATGTGTTCTCCATGATACCATTTTTGCTGGTATCATCGTATTCCCTTGCATGCTAAACTCTTGTTGATTTTCCGGTGAAAATTTGCTTAGACTGAAAGAATGGATGAAAACAGACAAAAGCAAAGGCTTTCTCTTTACTCTGAAGTAAATAAATATCAAATGTAATGCCCAGGTAAAGACAAAAATACATTTCAAGGGTCCTAATTTAGAATCCCATGACTGCAGAAAAAAAGAAAAAAAATCAAAGCATGGATACTTCTGTGGTCGTCAGCTGGTTTCCCCTTGGGAAAAGTCTCACAAAGGAAAACACCTGACAACCACAGAAACGAATCCAAGCACCGCTGGCAGCTTTCCTCCCTTTTGCTAAAATGGTAAGACACTAAAAATATCCTGCAGAGACCGGAGAAAACTCTGCAGGTTTTTTTTTGTTGTTGTGAGTTTGGCATTGGAACAGTGATTCTATCGGAATACCTTAAAGCTCCACATTGCCTGTAGGATGGAAGCGGCGAGAGATAAGGGATAAAAACACTGCCAAGATTATACACGGCAGCAGAAGTACTACGAGCTTGAAGTGTAACAGCGGAACTGTAGATGGGAATCTTGACCTATATAAAGCTGGACGGGTGAACTATATATAGCGCTGGCTGGTTTTCACTGAAGACTGATGTTAGGACACAGGACAGGACTAATCCTGGTGATTCTTATAAAGCATGATTGATGCTGTTACATGTCTCAGCAGTTAGACCATGTTTAGCAAAAGAGGAATCCACTTTAATGTTATTACAAGCGATGCAGACAAAAGGAGACTAACTGTTTCCTGATGTGAAGTATATTCCCAAAGAAAAGGCTGGCCTGGTTTCCAGCTCATGAAAGAGCTGCAAATGTTCAATTTAAAATGAGTACAACACAACGCATGTATCATGTTTAAGTTTGTAAAATCTGTTCTGCTCCAAATCTATGTATTTATTCTCCTACAGATTTTTTTTATGTTTCCATGGTGAATCAGATTTTTAATAAGAAGCTGATTTGACTGGAGCACACCAATGTGATGAATATGATCATCATGCTAATGTATGCAGTGCTAAAATTCTGAGAAACAACTGAAGTAAGCAGAACAGGAGCTAACGTATGTCAGCGAGTGACTCATATTTGCACACAATTTGTGAATTTAATGCATTTGTTTACTTCAGCTCCATTTCCTTACTTCTCTTACTCTTTCTCTCTCTCTCTCTCACACACACACATACACACATGCACGCACGCATGCACACACACACACACACACACACACACACACACACACACACACACACACACACACACACACACACACACACACACTCCTGCATCCTTGGCAAAAGAGAACAGTCTTCACGCCACATTTACCATTATGTTGGTGCTTAAACACTGTCAGGAACTGTCTGGGATAAGCTGTTCACAGGAGAAGCAAGGTGGAAATAGTGTGCAGTATATAGACCGTTTCATCAACCAATCAAAATATTTAAAGACGCTTCTTGAGAGTACTGATTACTTTTGGATGGATAACCAAAGGGAGTCCACAAGCAAGAAAGTCACCTCTGGGAATCGCCACATGATTATGAAAGAGAGGTTAAAGTGAGCGATGATGATGTTCAGCACAGGTTTCCTCCTGTAGGGTTTCCTGTGGCTAACCAGCACTCAGGACTTGGTATACTTTGATCTTAATCTGCAGTCATGCCAGGAGGATGAGCAGAAAAGTTAAGAAATACAGGCTGGGCAAACTCTGACTCACCTTGAAAAACATCGTTTTCCCACGCTAGACGTTCAACTTCTTAATATGAGGTCAGAAAACCAGTAACTTCTCTACAGGGAGACGAGAACATCTGTATACAATATGCAGTGTGAAACCTCTTTGTCCAACCAGATAACATCAGATGTTCAGATAAGAATAAAAAGCTGGTCAGTGACAAGAAAAAAAGAAACCTTTATTAAAGCATTGTTTCGTTTGAATCCAGAGGTTAGACATACACATTCAAAGACAAACTAAGGACTGTGATGTACAATCTCTGTCTCTCCTTTGAAAAGAGAAGGCTCATCATTCTCAGACTGCCAACTGCACCAGCAGCGTTCCAAAATCGATGCAGTATTGTACAACTAAGAATACCAACAACATCCAGTGACTAGAGGATCTCAAAGTCGATCTCTTCCACTCCTGGAAAATGCTGGTGAGTAACCCATTTCCCACCTAAATAGTGGTGATACTGCCCTGCAAGTTAAATCCTTTTCCAAAGTCTATTTCAGCACGCATAAAGAGTCATTAGGTTTGGAATCCGACAGCTGATAAAATGTGATGGGGACAATCAACATGTCTAGTTTCTCTGTAAAGGTGGATTTTAGCATGGACCTACGAGGATTCAACAGTAGCTCAAGTACGGCCTTTTAAGGATTTGATTACTTATTTGAGCTTTCACGGCTAGTTAATTTCTCGCTAAGCTGCAGCAGAGGAACGACGACACATGGAACGGGGTTTGGCTCAAGAACGCTGCTGGAAGATTTGCAGAAGACGAACTGTGGGTTTTTGTTCCCCATCATTTGCACTGAAATTGCTTCAGGAAGAGACCGTGAAGCAACTAATAACTCCTTCAATGTGCACATGTGAATTTAAATACTGTTTGCACAGTTCTCATGTGCCTAATAATTAAAGTTGGATTTAGTATCCAGATGAAGTGGGTAAGAGCAAATAGTGAGTTAATCACCTCATTTAACAAACATACAAGCTGGATGCCAAAGCAACCGTAAGTGATAAACACTCTAAATCACAGCAATACTTATTACTGCTGTTATGCAATTGAATGCAAAGCTGCTCTATATGGATTCAATCACAATGAAGATGCAAGACCTCTGGAGGACGTGTTTACGCTGCCAGCTGGTTCTGTTCGGCCGTGTGCATACATTCTGAGGATGAAGACGGATAACGTACATTCAGAGGATTAGCCAATTGTAAATCAATGAGAATTGGATAAGTGCAGGTAGTGAAGACTGTTAGAGTGAGGAGGAAGGTGGAGCTGTGACACAAGCCGTGAACTGCTAGCTCAGATGATGACCTTCTACACCACTCACTTAATAATCACTGTATAATCAACTCTAAGGTATGAAATCAGACCTCAGAGTTCAAAACAAGTGTTTTTTTTAAAGCAGCTGTTCCCACATGCACGAGTCTGGAACAATAATAAATACAATCTCCTAGACTCTTTCAGCATGAAAGTAAGAAAAGGCTACATTTAACCAAAGCTTCGTATTTACTTTTTAACAAGCTGTGAAGAGCAAAATAAACAAAATCCCCTCATCTCTCCAGCAGCTCCTTTATGTCCTTTAATTGCTCTGGAAATCTGGGGAAACACATGCAGAAGTGCTTTGAAAAAAATATGCACAAGGAAGAAAAAAAAGAAAAAGGATAATACGTGTTGTTTCTTATCGTGAACACACAAATCAACTGTTAAAATTCATGGTTTAGAACAATTTAAATCCACAAAGGTGATGTTCAAAGCAAGAAACAATAAGCTTCCAATGAATATTCAGAATATATTTAGGAACATAGAGGGAATTTAATGGCAGAGAGAAAATCAATTAAAACCTGCTGTGTTTTGGCAGCACTCTTAAAGGCATGTGTTTCAGTTTGTGAAGTGCAGGATAGATAGATGAAGAAAAAATACTGTATAGTTGAAGAATATATATTGCTGTTTTGAACATTTCATATTTATTCTTCAGTGTATAAGTTAGATTTTTTTCTTTTGGGATTTGGACATTACCTTTAAATCAAAATGTCCTTTCTTTGTCTTAATGCTGTTAGCTCAACAAATGGATAAGTACTGACAGAAAACATAATTTAGACCGTTGGGAACAATTCATAACCTTTCAGTTGCAAAAAGTTATGTAACTAAAACTAACTAAACAAAAATGATTATCAGACTTAGACACAACAAGGTGAATCCCACAGAGCTTTCAGCACACAGACGATGTACTAAATGAGGATACATATGTCAAGTCTTCTTTCTGTTTCTCATACACGTTTGTTGGGTACAGTTCATTGCTTAAGATGGTTTTAAAATCTTAAAACTTTTAAGATTCTGTAAAAAAAAAAAAAAGACATAAATGAGTGAAAAATTTAAAGTTAACCCAAAAGAACTTTGGAAAGCCCGGGGTTTTATTTTGCAAACTAAGTCATGTTAAATTAATTAAAGTCATTTTTCTAACAAATTCAATCCAATTACGCTTTAATTCAATGCGGTGTAATTAATGATGCTAATTTAGAATGCCTACTCATCAGAAAACTGCCAGACTGAACCTAATCTTTACCTCAGCTCAACACTTAGTCCCGTTCCTCCTCAGTTTAATGTCAGTTAGGAAACAACAAGAGGAGAAATTCCCTTTAAACAGAAAAAGACCTCCAGTGGAAAAATGCTGGGGGAGGACAGCCATCTGCCTCAGCTGGTTGGGGGGCGAGATTCCCTGATGAATCTCTACAGTCGAGTTGCCAGGCCTTTGAAAATCATTTGACAGTCTTCTGCTGTATTTCCTATCCATCAAAAGCCTGTCTGTCAGGGCATGCTTCCGCACTTCTGTGAAGTGACTAACATCCCTTCAAGCTTTCCTGATCTTGACATAAACACTAAAGACAGCAAACCTTGCTGTGTCCACAGGCAACAAATCTTTCACAAGTAAAGATAAAACTTACTAATGAGGGTGTTAATTATACTTCATCTGAAATATTAACAAGTCTTTTTTTTTCTGTCCAAATATCTTGAGTGTAATGTTGCTCCAGCATTATGAATTTCTTGACTGGCTGGTTCTTTGGTTGCTAAATGAGGCATGATAATCAGTGTGAAGATGGTATTGATTTTTAATTCTCTGGCACAAATGAGCAAATTTTCAATGATATAGATTTCCTTCCTGAACTTTTTGAATTTTAATAGACCTGCTGGATTTTTTAAATTCAGAAATAAGAGTGCACTCCATACATAACTGAACTACTGAGTGTGTCAAACAACATAAACGTGCATTAGTGAAAGATCAATTTAAAAATAAATAAAAATGCATTAACGTACAAGAAAGCTTGGCTTATATTTATTTAATATTAAAAAAGAAAATGGAAAAAAAATTTTGGGCATAAAACTTAAAAAAATATTTAATTATGTTGGTTTGAGCTTTGTTCACAGGAATGATGAAATGGTGCACAGAGGAGAAATTAAACTCTGGCTACAGTGGTAAAGACTCAGTACACAATGAACCAATATTACCAAACGAGACAACATAATACTATGAATAATGCTATGATTGCTCAGAATATGAGAATGTATGAGAATGTGGCGTAGATAATTAGATGTGTATAGTAAACAAAATCAAGACAAAAAGAATCTTACGTTGTCACAGCTTGATAAATTTGTGACTTTTATTTCTGCCTATTTTTGAGTCGTGCAGCACCACTCACATGTGGAGTTCCTCAAGGCTCCATTCTAGGACTTGTTCTATTTTCATCAAGCATGTTGCCTTATCTGCTGCTTTGCTGATGATAGAGTAACATGTAACAACTTACAAATTACTTACTGGATATTCATAGTCAATGTTTTGAAACAGCCAATAAATCTGATTGATAAATCAGTTCAGTTCAGTTGTGCCGGTTAAAACTTTAACGAAAGCAAAGCCTTACTCCTTTCCAAAATATTTTTAAAAAGCTATTTTAGCATTTCATTTAATTTGATTTATTCTCGTATTTTCTGTCCTATTTGTGCTATAGCACTAATTATTCTAACTTTATTTATGTGGTCTTAGGGTAGTCTTTTTGTTCACTTAACGCCTATCAAGATCCAGATCCTATCCATTTGTTCATATTTGTTTTTAATGAGTTTAACTAGATTAACTTTAGTGCCTTAAGTGGAGAACAATATTTCTTTTTTGGAGATAAAAAATGAAGATTAGACATCAATAAGTGAACTTTCCCCAACCAACAGATACATATTCAATACTGTTTCCACTTTTTTTCCATCACTGTATGCAATTTTAAATTGATTTAGAAATCTCTTTCTGTTATAGACTCATGTATATTTGTTCTCCTTGTTCACATAATGCATCTGGCTGCAGAGGCCCACATGACGCTTGATTATTTATGCCTTCTTTTTCAATGCTTTGGCTTATTTTTGATGATCAGACTTAATTATCACTAAGTCATACAGGGCTGGTTTAGCTACTTTTCAAGTCACCTAATGTGTATTTTACACAATTCATACAAACATTTGAGACTCCTCAGTAAGGGGGTCTGTACCCTCACTAATGGTTCAAATTAAATTCTGAGGTGACACAAAGAAATGATCTAGCTTTATTGCTTTTTTAATTTAGATGTAATTTTCTTTCTATCTATTTTAGACTAATCCCTGACCACAATGTTTTCTTTTCTATTTCAATCCCAAACAAAGCGAGTGGGCCACAGTCTGTGAAGACTCCATGTCATTGGCAATAACATACATCATGGCAGACACATGATCAATAGATAATGTCTGATAGGATATTCAGTATTCAATAAACTATTCACTGAATTTTGATCCAGAACTGCAAAGCATTCTGGGGAATGTAGGCAGAGGAAAGACTTCAGCTGTTCAACATCTCACAGCTAGCTAAGCAAGGTTGGTGGCATCAACCAACTCACTCTCTTCGGTTACCTAGCAACTCATTCACTTTTTGGTTACCTAGCAACTCATTCACTTTTTGGTTACCTAGCAACAACTTGTTGAGTAACTTGAGCTGCAGGAGTCTCAGGTTTTGCCACTGTGCCGCATAACTGCTTAAAACAAAACAAAAAACATAGTGTGGAGTTAAAACTGGATAAAAAGAGAAATGTCACACCACCAGTTTGGAAGTATTTCAGATATTTAAAACAAAACATTAATCAATAATTGTCAATTTCATTGACTTCCATTCATTTTTAATTAATTTCTATAGCCCAACCCTGACCCTAAACCTAACCATTAAATGCCAAACCCAAATCCTAACCTAAACTCAATTCACACCTTAGTCCTAAATTTAACCCTTAACCCTACAAATAAATGGGCCTTACTAGGTGTGATTTGGTGAAATACACCCATACGCTCACATACACATAATTCAGAAAGCTGAAGGTCATACCAACATTGCTTCAACTTTTACTGTGCAAATATTGGTGTAAAAAGTAATCATAAAAGTAGGATACCATCCCCGGATATCAACTTTTGTTGAGCAAAACAATGCCCTCCCACACGTAGGCAACCAGTGTCTTTATATGGCACATCTGGAATGCCGAGGCAGGGCTACAGAAAACAGAATCAAAGACTCCCTGTTATTTCATCAAGGTCCCAAATGCTATTTCCAAATTGAGCCTTTCAGTTTGGTAAATAGGTTACCAAGTTATTGAATCTATAGCTGCATGTCTACAAATGCATACATGCTAATTCTCAATAAAGCAATGACTCATTCTATCAACATCATCCCCAGCAGGGATCCAAGACACTACAACAAAACCATGCCAACAATAAACAGTGACAGACCTTCACATGCTCTTCTCCAGATAGTCGATTGTTAAAATACGGAGCAGGCTGCAAAAGATGCTTTGCTGTGGGAGGATAAGTGTGCAGGTGAGCTTGAGGAAAACAGATGGAGTGTAAAATTAGCTTTTGATAATGCAGATTGCAGTGGCTTTTTGACACAAGTAGGCAGTAAATAATAGGTGTTCTGTGCTCCACTGAATTTCCCTTGAAATGGAAACGAATGATGATAGACTGAGTGTTTTTAAGTGGTACAAAGCAGATTCATGGCATGCCAAACTTTATTCTCACATAGAGACATGCACAAGAAGCAGATGCGCAGATAATAAAGGTTAACCCACTCAGCAGAAAAGTATTGCTTCGGGTCATTCTAAAAATCAAGGAACAGAAATAAAGGCAGAAAGTGTAGAGGGTAAATCTGTTTCAAAAGACCCAGTGGTAGGTCTTTTTTGTTCAGTCTAGAGTATCACTTCATCTCTAAAGAAACATTCTTAACACCCTGCTGGTTTTATCCTTTTTTCTTTAGCTACTCTTCAGTTTCAAGACTGATTTGAAAATGTCCCTTTAGTCAAATGATGCAATAGTTTCTCATCCCTAACAGCAGGAGAGCGAGCTGTAAAAAATCTCACCTAATAAAGCAGAAACCAGATGCACTGTAGAAGAAATATACATACGTCCCTTTGTATTACCTTCATATTTTTGATTTTACTATACCATTCCTATTATAGGTAGGGACCTCAAAAAAGACCTTATGAAGATGCTGGCTAAAGCTGGGAATAGAGTATTTTCCAAATATAAACAAGTCCAAAATGAGAATAGCTGCCACTCAGACAGGAAGAAGTCATTGCTCCAAATGTACAAAACTGTAGTCATCATTTTTGGATCTAAAGGGGACGATCTAGACTCAGCCCCCAGCTTCTGTTATTACAGCTATAAATTAAAGATCAGCCCTGGAATCTGGGTGCTGTGATGGACTCTGACCTGAACATTCAGAAACACATAAAGACAGTTATAAAGTCAGCCTTCTATCACCCGAAGAACATTTCTTGTCCAAGTAAAATCTAGAAAAACTCATTCATGTGTTTATCTTTAATTGTGTTGATTACTGAAACAGTATCTTAACAGGACTGCCTATAAAGAATTGATGACAGCTGCAGCTGATCCAGAACGCTGCTGCTGGTGTTCCCACTAAAACCAGGAAGACAGAGAACGTCACCCAAGTTCTAAAGTCCTTCCACTGGCTCCCTGTAGGTCAGAGTAAATACTTTTGCTAATTTGTAAATCACTGAACGGTATAGCAACAATATATTTTTAAGACCTGTTGTTGCTGTATCAACCTTCCAGACCACTCAAGTCTTCTGGATCTGGTCGACTTTGTATCTCCAGAATGAAAACTAAACAGCATTCAGGTTTTATGCTGCTCTAATCTGGAAAAAACTTCCAGTAAACTACAAAACTGCTAAAACACTGAGTTCATGTGAGCATGTTTAGAGTTGCATTTGATTAATACCAGAACTGAATAATATCAATCACAAAACCTTCATGAATAAGAAAACAAACGGCTCAATGGATGTGACATCTTTGAATAACATCCTTCACAAAATTATTTTTTAAAAACAAACATTTAAGACGCATTCTGCTCCTCTTAATGTCTTAATTAATTCAAATCTTCTCATTAAAAGTTTTTGAAAAACTTAATAGAGAAGCCAAGAAATTATATTTATGCTTTTCACCAGCCAAGGGACAAGAAGTCCTCAGTGTCATCAGCGAAATCAAAACAGCTACTGAACTGACTCCAACACATCCACCTTCAGGGAGACTGAGCAAACTTTAAACCCAACATCTGCCAGCTGTATACTGAATTTTAATTGACTTTTATCCAAGTTATTTTGAATATCTTGAAAGAGGTTATTCTGACCTGAATAAAGAGAGCTGCAATCAGGGAGGGTTAAGATAAGATCACTGTTACGATGCTCAAGTAGTTCACAACAATTCAACTGTTAAGCATGAAATAATGACCCAGCATAGAACATCTAACAAGTTTAATTATAGGTTTATCTCAATCTGGGATGCAATTTATCGTTTAAAGCCCATTTTAACAAATTATTAATTTAATTACCACAGCTAGAGTCCTGGTAAAAGAAAATTAGCATTGTTGTTGCTTTCATAGTGTATAAAAAGATTTTTCAAAAATAAAAAAACAGCGAGGGGTGTTCAATCAAATTAACTTGGATAATTTCTCATCAGTGTGACCAACTCGATAAAAGCAGGAGTTTAGTCAGTATTTTTTCTGCAGCATCCAGGTGTGTTAAAGCACTGCCAAGGTAGAAATAAATCAAAATTGTCCTTAAAGGGGCAAGTGTTGCTGCCATCAGTCTGATAAGGGTAATAAAGACATTTGTAACTAGTTGAACTAAATCGTTCTACAGTTAGCTGACTGTTCACAGGAGGAACCATTAAAGACAGTAGAACCCAGCAAAATTTCTCCAAAATGGAACCAATCTATGCTTAGAGAAAATCCAAAACAGTATCATAAAGCTGAGATTCAACAGAACCAACATTGTGATTGGGAACAAAGTAACAGCTTCTCTAATGTTTGTAAAGTTGCATCTGAATGAACCAAGATTTCAGGTATAATGTCTTTTGGATAAATGGGACCAAACTCAAGATGTTTGTTCATAATGTACAGCAACAGGTTTGGAAAAAAAATAAAACAATCAAATCATACCACATAAAAGTATGGTGATGATATGGGTTTGTTTTTCAGCCAAGAGATGGGGGCCATCCTGTCATGAAATGGGTGTGGTGAGGCGGTGAGGCAGACGCTGGAGACCCAGGTAGCAGTATAATGAGATATTTAATGATGATAACCAAGGAAAAAACAGTCCACAACTGTGGCAGCACTGCGAAGCAGAACACAGGGGCTTAAAGCAGGTAGCGCACAGCAAACGAGTGGAGACGGTAACGGTCAGACAAACTCAGACGAGGACCCGACAAAGACGCAGACACACAGGTGAGACTAAATACACAAGGGGTAATCAAGGAACGAGATACACCTGGGAGTAATCAAGGGGAGACAGGACAACACGGAGAGCACAGAGACACAGAAAACTAGAAATAAATGCACAGAAAACACGGAACCTGACACATCCAAGAAAATTGGATGGATACCAATCTATCCATCCAACAGCTGAAGCTCGGCCCAGACTGGATGATGGCCCGTAAAATCAGAGTAACTACAACAGAATGGCTAAAAACAGACATTTTGAAGAATTTATAATAGCCTATAAAAGTGAAGACCTCAACCTAATTGAAATGCAGTGGGAGTTTAGGAGAAGTGGGCAGAATAACATGTCTGTAAACCTAAATTTATGAAAGCAATATTTTGAAGAGTGGGATAAAAGTTCTCCACAATGGTGTAAGAGACTAATAAAATCAGACAGAAAACAAGTACTGAGAGTTATTGCTTTTAAAAAGGTTTCAAGAAACGGTTAAATAATGGGGTATACTTTTTTTTTTTTTCAATATAAACCTTTTTCCAATAGCTGTAGATCAACTCTGGTCCTCTAGGGCTGAAGACCAGAAACTCTTAGCAAATCTGAATCAAATGGACTTACTGCCTCAACAGCATCCAACCAAATTCCACATTGTCCTCCTTATGACCTGATTATTTGAATAAGCTGTGCTGAAGAAGAGACACATCTAAAGGTTGTGGAAATCTGCCCTTCAGGACACTTCTAGTTTAGATAACCAAGGCTCAATCAAAGAACCCACCATGTAGATATGATCCATCTCTCTTTATTAAATCGAACAAAACATTTTCCAGCTCAATGCCTGTGAAAGTAAAGTGTAAAAAAAAAAGCAATAAAAGCTAAATTTACTGTTTCACATTCACAGAAAATATGTTCAATTCACACACCGAGCTGATAATGACAAGGTAAGTCTTAGGCTAACTCTCCCTGAGGGACTTTGGGTCACTTTGAAAAAGAACCGTGATAAGAAAGGTCAGCCGTGGCTCTGCTATCAGTACCAGCCTTTCAGGTCAGGTCATCACAGGCAGCACTGAGCTCACTACCCATTTCCAGAAAATAAAAGGGATTTAAGAGCCGCTCTGACACGGGTCACTGGTAGACACGAGGCAGACACTGTTCTGCATATCGTCTCATTTTGAAGGTATTAAGGTACTGCGATCACAATACAGTTGCAGAGCAATATCAGGTTCAAGTTCATGCAAAGAAGACTGATGCAATCATAATAACTGGATTTTTTTCCCCTTTTATGAATATAAAGTACAGACAAAGCAGCATACACAAAAGCTACTTATCCCACTTTCTTTAGTTCAAAATTATTTAGGCCATTAGAGTACAATTCCATTGTGGCAGGTGTTTATGTGAGTGTATAAATGTGTTATATTCATCTATCTGAAGGTAAATCTGTTCTCCACTGTCTAAAAATACGGCCCAAAGCCCTTTGAGAGTTTCCATTCCGCTCCGAGTTTCCCCAAATGAAAACAAAACCTAAAATAAATTAAACCATTACTTTGTTAATTCATGTAAATGCAATTGAAAATAGAGTCTACAATAAATATGCTGGCTGTGTAAGGGTGTGGTTCCACTGCAACTGGCTTTTCCAGGACGCAGACATTATTTAGGGTCATTCTTTGGCCCATGTCAGTTTTGTGATGGAAAAGCACTGCGTTTTATTTTCAGTCATCTCTCAATTTAAACTACTGCTTGACAGATCATATTTTATGCTAAAGAAAAAAAGATCATATCTTAGGAGCCACAAGAGCTAAAAAAACAAAAACAAATGAATTATCAACTAATGCATTGTTTTCCAGAGCGGATAAGAAATTTTAAAATGCATTTCATGACTCAAAACAAAATAGAACCATATATGAATCATGACGTAGAATGTAGAAATCTCCCAGAGTAATTATAGAATGCATTATTTTGACAAAAAAAAAAAAAAAATGAAATGGGAATATGTTAAATGGGTTACATGTTTATACTGATTTAGTGAAGTTTGTGAGCTTTAAGCTTATTATGTAATAAAATATCTGTTTTTCTTTTTTTACTTTGCATCCTCTGTCTGCAAAAAAAAAACAACTGGTGAGTTTGTCGGATAAATTTATATAGTCTGTATATCAATCTTCCTTCAGGATTTATCATGTAAGGTTCAATAACTAAAAATCTATTTTTATGAAAATTACTACAACTTTACAATAAGGAAAGTAATCAGGAAGTCTGTCAGATAAAGTTACTTTAAAGTTTGCCACACATTTTTGTAGGGTTAGGAGGGATTTGACATGTTACTAAAATAATTGCAATGCACAAATAATCAAATTTTACTGCTGAAAACCTCTGTTTCTTATTTTGGTGACAGGAGGCTCTCTCTCTGCCACACTCAGAGGCTGAAAGAAGTCGGCCATTTTTATTATGCTTCCCAAGTAGCAACTCCTTTCTGAAGGAGTGACGCTTTCAGCGACATGATTTACATTAACAGCCCAGAAAAAATGTGGTTCTGGGAAAAAAGCATTCCAGCTTGAACACCTCTAGTCTCATGTTTTCAGACCCAAAACACCTCAGTTTTGGGTCCACATGGATGCTTCAAAAAGAAAAAAATGTTTTATTCTCTACTTTTTACCATAGGATGACATTTAAAGGGCATATATCACCACTTTTTTCAGTCTTGTAGCCCACAACAGCTATTTTCTTTCCCCAGACTGAAATCCACACATGTAAGAAAGCATGACAGAAAAAAAGAGAGATCAGGGCATGAAAAGAAAAGTTTCTGAAGGGTGATGACCTTTCATCTAGAATGCCAAACTCAGGCATTTGTGCATAACACAATATTCACCTGAGACCTGACTTGATGGAGATGGAGACTGTAAACCTAAATTAATGAAACCAACATTCTGAAGAATGATGGACTAGACACCAAGGACTAAACAGCCGCCAGGTTTAGTATGTTTTAATCAAACTGTAGTTAGTTAAAGTCTGTTTTGTTTGGGGAAGTTTGAATGCATAATCATGCATATGCCCTTTATGTTTAACATTTTCTTACCTAATCAGCTTTTTTAACTACATTATCATCTACTGCTGCAAAACCAGTTAACATATTCTCAACAAAAGTTTTTCTTAAGGTTTAAGGTTTTTTCCATCTCCTTGTCCCAGTGGAAATCAGTGGACTGTGGATTGTTTGATTTTTCTTTCCTGTTTTTTATTAAACCATGGCTGAAGACGCTCATTTTTTCATGTTTATGGGTTTTATGATACTTATTAGTTCATACACAGGATAATTTGGCAAGATGTTCAGAGATACCAGAGTCTAAGAATGTTTTTAAAAACCTGACCAGGACCAATAGAACAAGGTTTCTGCTTGAATACCTTTTTTTTCTAATACGATGTGTGGTCCTTTGGAAACACATTGTTAGCATCCTTGGTCACAAACACAATGATGGCTTTTGCGCAGAGTTTACCCAACATTTATAACAATCAGTATCAGCATTAACAGCCTCCTCTAATGCCAGGGGATATGTTGAATAAATAAACTGCACATTCCAAGCATGGAAAGAAAATTGATAATAATTATTTTGACTAAATAGGACATTCACCCAAGGCTGCTTGCCAAATTTGACATCTCATTCCTTCATTTTTTTAGCTTAAGCTGTAATTTGGAGCTAAACTGTGAGCCATGGACATTTTGTACCCCCTAAATAGATTCAACATGTCTCAGGTGTGTTTTGTCTAGTGCCTCCAGGATCTTACTTTCAGACTTCAAGTCCCAGCCTTGTAACAGAAAAAAAACTCTTTCATTCTGTGGCTATCCATTGGATTACTTGTTATTAGCTGTAAACACAACATGAAAACTTTCTGCTCTGTTCTTAGAACGATGGGGAGAGGCATACAGTTGGATTGCTGTGAGAGAAAAGCTATGAGCCGGTAAGCTCTGAAGCACAAACCAAAGCTCTCACACCTCGACACAGCTCAGTCGGAAGAAGACACATTAGTCAGATTTTGAGTGAACGCAGCTCAAGGGCACTACTGCTTTTCCTGCTTCGAATGTGTGTGCCGAGGCCAACACTGCAGCAAACACAGCAGTTAGGAGAAATGTTAATTATTCACCCTTCAGCACACTAATCAGCTCTAATCTGTGGAGTGATGAATCTTTACCACCCACGCAATTCAGTTTGATTAGAATTTCACTGTTAACAATTCAGTGCTTCTGAATGTATAGCCTCCCCAGATTGCTGTAAAACTCAACAAAACAACAATTTAAACAAAAATTTTCATTTATAGATAAGGGCACTTTACATTTTAACCTCGTGTCAGATGTTTTTCTGATTTTACATTTCAAAATCTTTATTTATTTAATTTTTTTTTCACATTTTCTGAATACAATAAAAATGATATTTATATTCCATATAAAGAATTTGCAACAGAGAAGTAAAACTCACATGCCTGAAACGAACTGGCTTTACTCCCTCAGTCTTGAGTGTAGATCTTAGTTTGGCTGCAGAGTGCTCAAATAGCCGTAACATTACACCTTTTACCAACCTATTAAGATTTTATGAAGAAGCCTTATAAAGCCTTCTCACTAGGTGGTTTCCAGAAGTAAGTTAATGAAATGTACTTGTTGATTTTTTCACTTTTCGTCTCTTGTCTGCTTCTGCAACTTCAACCTCAAACATTACGATGACCTTTGTCTAATTTTAGAGCTAAAGGATCAGTCTGTCTTCAGACCATTTTACAATTAGTCAGTGTTTAAGTGACAAAATATTTGTAATCATAAAGTTAGATGTTACAGAACCCCAAACAATGATGTGCTGAAGTTCTCCTCAAGATGCAACTTGAATTTGATGTGTTTACGCCTCTGCTACACTTTGCAGGACTTGGGAACTTTAAAGGAAATGCCAAACAGCCTAATGAACATTTTAGGGTTTTTTTTCCAATTAAATCCTTTAGACTTTAATGGGACATTATTAAAACAGGTTAGGTACTTATAGGTACTACTGTAATAGACAGTGACCAGAGAGCTCTAGAAACAGGGAGTTCAAGGATTTCTGTCAATGAGCCAAGCAAACATTTGCTCAGAATTAGATGTGGGCCAGTAAGAGAGTCTAGTGGTGTGATAACACCGAGTAAAACACCATGCTCTGATAGCACTGGGGTGTTTACACAATTTAAAATGAAGATAAAACAAGACCTTCTGCTTTCTTTGTAGAAACAAGTAATCCTGCTGCTGTTAAAACAATATTAAATATTGATTCTCGTAAACATTTCTATATTGCTGTGTTGATTTTAAGAAAATTAAGTAAAAAGAATAGCGCAAACCAATCATAAGCTGATGTCACACTGCATCCTACCTTTCTCTGTGTTCTGCTGTATTGAAAAGCGTGGATTACATGGGTCTAAAGCAGGCGTCAGGAACTCCAGCCCTCGAGTGCCACATTATGCAGCCCTGCTCTAACCTCAATCAAACAGCTGAATTACCTCCTTAGTATGTTCAGAAAGTTTAGCAAAAGTCCGGTTTTTAACTATTCATTTGATTCACTTGATACATCAAAAAGTTGCAGGACATTTATTGACGCCTGATCTAAACACGAGAAAACAAGGAGGATTTTGTGGAACATCCAGTCGGGTCTTGTTTCTAAAGTAAGTGTGTGGTTTTTCAAGAGCTTCTGGTTTTAAACAGTGCATGTTCATCAGGATCAAAGGTGTGAAATTAAGTGCTTTCTTGTGTCAGGATTTTTGCCGTCACCATCTCAATTAATTAACTTTTCTTTTTTTTCATTTTTACAGATCAATTAACTGTTAGTGAATGGAATTGCAGTGCTATATCGGCACTTCTCAGTGGTCAGAATGTGTAGCCTGTCACTTCAAGTTTCAAGCATGCTGAGGTGGGTAAACCTTCTTCAGTGCAGTTTTGTACTTGATGGCTTGTTGCTGCAATATTTGAATTTGTCAGTTGACAAACTCAAATATTGAGTGTGCAGCAACATATAGAAGAAAGTGTAACACTGTGTTGAAATATTTTATGAAACAGGGAAAAATCTGTCCATTTAAAGAATATTTAAGATATAGGGAAATGGTTAGGGATGTGAAAAAATTTTTTTAATTGTGGCTTTTTAAAACCTTGTTGTACTTTGACAGCAGTCCTAGTCCAATCCTTACTTAGATTGAAGACTTCGAAGGAGCAAATTATCACAACCTAAAATGAATCTAAAAAAAATAAAATAAAATAACATTTCGCAAAATCTCAATTTGGATTTTTCACCACAGATGTAATCTCACAAACGGGTCTTTTACACACATCAGTTGCGTAATTGAGTCTTTCTTAGATCGTCATTATTCTGTTCTGGTAATTCAAAGAGATGTTTCTGAGTCACTATACAGATCAAAAACCTCAGACGAAAACCAATCTTTATTAAAATGAGGGTTAAGAGTGCTGCAAAGTTATCAGTGAGGAAAACAACAGCCTCAGTGAAATATTAGATAAACTGAAATGAAAACAGTCAAGATTTTATGAGTTCTATATGAGTGGTTTAATCAACTGCCTTATCGAAGGTTGACACAAGTTAAGAAAAATCTACTTAATAAAACGTGGAACAATGTTTTCCTTAGAGAAAGGACCTTTGATTAATGAGTCCTTTTGCCTTTTTGTCAGCCATGAGAACTCGTCACACCTGCCCCACTGATCTGATGAGAAGTTTTCAGACCCCAGCTCACCAGATCCTCACTGTGCAATCCAATCCCACAGTGGCATTTACTGTTGAAGCAATTGTTTGCTATATTTTCTTTTCAAACCATGAAGATGCATTACACTCCCCGAAAATCAGCTCAATTTGAAGCAACTCGGCTCCTGCAAGGCACCTGTACAAAAATAAAGCTTGAGTTAAAGATGTCCATGCAGGGACATTACGGATGGCCTTCAGCAAGAGATGAGAATGCATTGTTTCTCCTTGGTGCAGACTTTTTTAACGGTGGGAAACAAAGCGAACGCTTTTTATCTCGTGTCTTCAAGCCGGGTGCTTGAATGATGGAACAGAACAGTGTAATCTTCGAAGAAAGATGCAAAAAACACATATAGAAATCTATGGAGCAACAGCTCATTATCATATTCTCATCTCCAAGAAAATCACTTGTGCCTTCAGCAGGCCTTAGCAACTCAGAAATTTCTCATTACATCTCTTCACTCTTCACATTCCTACTTCTTTGTATTTTTGGCCAACATAGTATGTGTTTTGTGCAAAAAAAAAAAATGAATGAAAGGATGAGGATGCAACAATTAGTCGACATAAATTTTGTCAATGCAAATACTTTAGTCGTACATCTTCTGTAAAGCCAGGAACCCAGAAGTAAAAGTTGTGTAGAAGCAAAATGTGAAACACTCGGAAGGAGGAAATGTGATAAACATGTAGATTAATTTCACTGACTTTCGTCCTCTTTTTTTTTTAAAAAAAACACCTTTTGTGGTTTGTGTGGTTGTGAGAAGAAAATATCAAGCATGCAGCATATACTCTAAGTGCAGTTATGTGTGTACTCATACTAATGTAATGTTTGCATGAATGCCTCATGTGTGCATTGGATGTGAGTAAACTCATTCCATATTCATTAAATGCATTTTACTGGAGGATTCCCCCGACATAAGCAAACACTTTAAAACATTTAGAAAGGCAAACTGCTTGCTGCGGCCCTCTCCATGTGCAGAGCACAATAAGAACATTTCTTGCCATCTGTGTATGCTCGTTGATGAGGGTTCTTTATTCCCTCCAAGTGTTGCAGTACATATGTTTTTCTGTTTCCTGATGCGACGATAAGGAAAAAAAAGCCATGAATAAAGATTAATATTGCAAATAGTCATCCTGATTATTAGTGTTTACATATGATATCTCAGAAATGTGTTGTCATCACAATTTCAATATCCAAAGAACTGCTTGGATTCTGATACACTTTAGGTAAATACAGTGGTTAGGGAAGCAGAATAGCTGAAAAACTTGAGACAGCCTCTAAAAATGCATATAAGTGCCTTTTTTAATGCTCTTGTAGAAACCAACTCCTCGTTCTACGCTTCACTTCGTACAGAGGGACCGGACCCTTGGCTATTGAGAAATGATTGCTTCCTGGAGACGTGGACTCTGTTGAAGTTTGAAACTTTATTCAGTTTTATGCAGCAAAAAATAAAAAAAAAGAAAAGAATCACTGCAGAAAAAAATAATTGGCTGTATGAATTGACAGATAGTAGGTAAATATTGTAGATAAAGTGATTAGGAATATTATTTGGAAAAAACTAATTTTCCGATTAAGCACTTCACAAACACTTCAATTTAACGTTAGACATTTTCAGAAGGGAAACCTGAATATTTTACTTGGATGGTCTGGTGAGTCTCACTGCTGTTTTGAAACCTTTTTCTACACAAATTACTTCTGTCACAGAAACTCCTGCATAGCAATGGAGGAAGCAAAAGGGTTAAAATTAACTTGCTGCTGTCATGTGTCTGAGTCATTTTAAGAAGTCATAGAGCCAAGTCAAAGACAAGGTGAGAAGTGGGAATGTGTCACTGTCTGATTCAGTGATGATGTCTGAACAAACTTATTCATTAATTTAATTTCCTACTTAACGGAAACACAGCAATTGCAAAATTGTGTTTTTTAGACAAAGATTTGTGCTCACTTTGAACAAGTGGTTTAAAGTCTTGTTTTCAAACAAAAGTAAAATCTGCATTTCATTTACAAATAAAGCTCGTAAAACCTGAAGAGAGACAGAATCCAAGCTGCTTGAGGTCCAGTGAGAACTTTCCTCTGTCAGTAATGATTTGGGGGTGTTGGCTACCAGAAAATTATTAGAATCCATCATGGCTCCCTGTGCTGACATGTTTTATGGAAATGCTGACTTCATTTTCCAACAGGACTTGGCACCTTCCCACTCCTCCAGAAGTGCCAGTACCTGCTTTAATGACCGAGGCATCACTTTGCTCGACTGGCCAGAACGCATGGCTGACCTGAAGCCCGTAGAGAATCAATGTTGGGTTACCAAGAAGAAGATGAGACGCCGCAGGTTGATCACCTCAATGCTGCATCGATGCAGAAATTCATGCAAGAGGAATCTTCACCAAATATTGAGTGAATATACAGTATATTATTTTCATATTTCCACTTTTATGAGTTAAAACTAATTTTAATTGCTCTGATGAATTTGAGGCAAAAACCTGAAATGAATATTTGACACATTTCACACAATCATCCATGAAATATGACAATTGATAAACTTTATAATGATGTTCTAATGTATTTAGATGCCCCTGTGTATGAATGGGAATATGCTTCATGCATTAGAAATGACCTGTCTTCTGGATTGTTCATTTTTCAGCAGAAGCTGATAAATAATAGCTTCAATGTGGGCAAATCGAATTTTTGCTGATATTAATGTCACTGCAGCACGAGAAATAATACCCTCACATACACACATGTGCACACAAAGCTACAGCGACAGTCTTTTTCTCCATTTTAAGCGGATCAGATCGTTGATCTTTAGTCTTTTAGGTCAAGCTTAGATAGAATCGGTCACAGGGGATATTGTGTGTGAGGCAGAGCAGGATGTCTGTGGATAAGTGTGAGAATTGGAGCAGGGTGATACTAAGAACTCTAAAAACGATATTATCACGATAGTGGCCTAAACTGTCGGTGGTGGAACAGTAAAGAAAGGTGGGAGTGGATGAATAAGCCATGAAGCAAAGCAGCAGAGCTCTGGTCTGTGAAAATGAAGACTTACTGCAGTAAATCTCTAAAGCGCACATGCATGCAGACACATCCACACACATAAAAACTTCCTTAACACAAGCATACAAATTCATATCAAAATCAAATCTCGCTGAGCTGCAGAACTGGGTCAGAGAGTGCATCTGCTGTTGAGCATACAAAGTTTCAGAGATAACGAGAAGTGCAAAAGGGGAACTCGAGTCGAAGAGTTTGGGAAGGAAAAGGAATTAATGCAAAGGACAAAAAAAAGACTGAAATTGAAAAATTAAAACTAGTGGAAAAGTCATATGTATGTTTTCAGACATTGATATGCACATTTTCATAAGAAGCACATTCCAATAGAAGAATACATTTAACACCTGTGAGGTGGAAAAGAAACTTCTTTACTTGTTAACTATGGAATATAGCCAGAGACCTTCAGTCCTAAAAGCAACCACACACACTGCAAAATCAAAACCTTACCAAGTATTTCTGAACTAGTTTCTAGTGCACTTGAAATAAGACAAAACTAACTCCTAGATAACCTTTCAGGAAGATATAGGAACTTGTTTTACATCAATAATTTTTTTTAATATTGGTGAAGAAGTGATGGCCCCACTGGCAGATTATAACATTTGAAAAATGTCTTGTTAGTAATTTATCTACCAATGAAAAACATATTTTTTCATCAATTTTAACAAATTATTGACTCAAAACAATCTCCTATTTATTGCTGAAAAGTTACTTGTATGTTAGCCTTGTCTTATTTCAAGAGTAGTTTCCAAAATTTCCACTGGGAACTAGACCAAAAATACTTGATAAGATATTGTGTTTCTGCAGTGCATCTGTTTGAAGATATTACAACCTTTAAGATGTTTTTACAACTCAAGTGAATTAAAAAAAACTAAGTAAAATGCTGCAAAATGCTTGGATATTTATTTGTTTATAATAAAAAAAAATGGAAGAAAATCTCCAATTAAAACATTTCACTGTTTCAGACTTAAATTCGCACTGTCAAACTAGTCAAGCCCGATGTTTAAAACCAGACGGCAGACTCCAGAAGTTACAGTCAGCTGCTTCACTCTGCGTGAGTAATGGTCAGGAGGGAACCCGAGTTCATACATGACAACCAGAGGGATTTACGACAAGCTCTTTGCAAGCCTCAGGGCAACAACAGCATGGAGATAACTCTTGATAAGCCTCAGTAAGACTGCATATTTAATATACTGTATGCAATGTTTATTATATGAACAGCTTCAGTGACTGTATTGAACCGTAAAAACACAACATAAGCTGATCGTATGGCAGCAGCTCATTCAGAGAGGGATGTATTTTAGAAAACTGGTGATTTATTCAGTTGTTTTTTGGGGGTTTTTTGGACACAATTATCACTTTGGTTTTCAGAGAATTATCAAAAATGATGAAAATGACTGTGTAGAAGAATAAGACTTGTCAGAGGAGAAAAGACTGATAAATTTAAGATGGAAGATGGACAACAGTAGCTCATTAAAGCCAGGCTATGTGGAGCATCTCTGAAGGCAGGTGGGCTACAGCAGCTGAAGACCACACTCTGCTGTCAAACACGAACCGGGGACTGAGGATGCAGTTCACAAATACCAGCCTAACGAGTCTCGTTTTTAGCTCCAACTTGCAGAAAACCTACTTGTAAGTTAGCTTTGTTTTTTTCAAGCGTACTTATATATTTGTACTAGAAACTGGACCAAAAATACTTGGTGGGATTTTGTAATTTTGCATTACATGTCTGCTCTTAAATCAATAGACAAACAGACAAAAATTATTTTGGTTTGCCTTTTTCCTTTTATGTCCAAGTCAACACTGCTTGGCACATGCAGAAAAGGTAAAATCTTCTCATTATCATCTCAATGGCCTCTGATGTCTACCATAGAGACGGACCATCATCCCACATTCTCACTCATTCATCACGACACTGTCAGGAATCGCTCAGAAAAGTGACCCAAATCAAACTGGTCGTGTCACTCTGCAAACAAAAACAATCCGTGACAAACATCCTAACCAGTCTCGCATGAAAGTGAGCATGAGACCTGAGAGAGCAGCTGAAATGCAGAAAATTCATGGGAATAAGGAATAAGCCCTGAGCCAGACAGCCCTGTAGCACAGCAAACTTTGCTGAAGGGACAAAGAAAGAAAAGGAAAATCATATATTCTCAGTGCTGCTAGTCAAATACCAATTTCTCTCCACATATGCTTGCAAGCAATGCAAATCCAAAGCTTATGAAAAGAAGTTGGCCAGAGCCATATTGGTTTGGAGATGCACTGAAGGGAATCAATCCTTGCTTTGTGGAGATAAAGCGCCCCCAAATTTTCTGTGCTGAGCGAAGCAGCTCAAATTAACCGACTTTCTGCAACAACTGGCTGAGTGGGGATTAGGACATTATATTTAAATGAAGCATCTGTTTGTGCACACTGAATTGCATTCCTGCCCATGTCAGTGCTGCAGCTTCTGCGCTGCTTGCCCAGCAGAACTAATTTGTAGTATGAGTCATCAACTCTTCCACAGGTCAAACAGCCCAGAGTGAATCATACAGTATAGTTGCATGTAAAGCTGCTCGTCATCCAAATGTTTTCTCTCTGGATGAAGCAACAAGCAAACTGCATATCAAATGTGGGCCATTTGCTCTGTGGGTCTGTGTGTGTTTATGTATGTTTCACTCAGTCTAACACATTTATTCCAACAATGGCAACAGAAAGGCAAACTGGATGCACAACATCGCTGTTTTTTTTCTACTTGTATAGTAAATCCATGAGTTTTTCAGCTTATTGAATAATTGTTAAAACTGACTTGACTGATAGTTCCCACACTTTCTTTCAGAACTTCCTTTCCCAAGACCCTGTTTACTTTAACCAAATCTTTGAGAATTAATTAAAAATAAAGACAGGATGGCATGCTGGCTTGACAACATTCTTCAGTGTGTGAATGACAACTGTCTTTGCTTTCCCAGGAGCTAAGAGGACGCGGCACATTCCAAGCCAACATGAGCCAAGCGTATCTGTTTACGGAAGCTGATGCTAACGACAACCTCTTAGAGAGGTTAGCACAGAGGCTGATCACAGCTAGTTTCCCCACAAACGCAGCGAATGCTCTCCTATCCCATCCACTGGATTCCATTTCTTTCTTCCCCTCGAGCCCAAAATGTCGCTCTGGACATAGGAACCAGGAGAACCGTGCAAGAAAGGCTTGTATCTGGGCAGAGATAAGTTAGAAGTTTTGTTGTTTTCTGCAAAACCATGACCTTCCGACTGCAGGTCATGGTGCCTGCAATTAACAAAATGTTTTATGAGGTTATTGACTGATACACAAGTTTAATTCATATTATGGAAATTTCCTTTCCCTTTATTGACACAACGCTATATAGAAAAGTCATAAAAAATTGCTAAGTGTCCCATTTTCTCATAAGCTAAATGCTAAACTACAGAAACTGTTGTATATTTTTAATGTTTCTAGTTGTTTACTGATTTCATCATTCTTTTAAATTTTTCTCAGCAGTTTAGTTGGGTGTTACTGACTTAGTGAGTTTGTTTAATAAAGAATTTAACTGGACTGGTGAATTATTTTTGTTAATGAACTCTTGTATATTGGAGAGGAGTTGTTTGAAATGAAATAGTTTTGTGTCATATCTGTGATTTTTGCATAAAAACTAATATTTGTACATTTCTTTCCAGTGGTTGCAGAACCAATCCCAGTTTTGTTAACTCTTTGCTCTACGTAAGACCTCACAGAAATATACAAACGCACATGAAGGAGTGAGGTTGTAATTTCTTTCCTGACTGCATCTCATATAGTCTTGGAAGATACAATTAAGCCTGGTGACTAGGGATCACCTACAGGAAATGGAAAACATGGCACAACAAATTAGAAAAAAGGCACATAATGAGAGGAGATGGGTGATGGAACACATTTTCAGATATGACTAGAGTGCGAAGTGAAAAGGAAATAGAGTCAGGATGAACAAAGACTAACAGCTTGAAGATGACGGAAAAAAAGGGGCTGCTTGAATAGAGACTGTTTTATCAAGCAATAAAACATTATGATTATTTTGTTCTACTCTTTGTATGCGTCTTATTTTGTGTCAAGTAAACACAAACAGAAAGCTGAGAATCTGCAAACACCAATGACCAAATGAACATTTGATTTGCGCTTAGAAATATCCAACACACCATCACCACCAGTGCCCTCTCTTACCCAGTATATGGGATTTTGCTCCTGGTCCCCATGGTAACCCTGCTGACCTTCACCTCCATCCATGCAGCCAAGGAAATCCGGTTTATCACTCAAGACCACCATTTGTGATTACTTTGCTGTCACAGAACTGCCTCTGCTTCAAGAAGGCAACACATCTTCAATTTGTCTGAAAGATGACTCAAAGGTTCAAGCAGAAACCTTTTCCTTCTTGTCTGCAATAATACAAACAATACTAACACTTTCTTTGTTCAAGGTGAGAATTTGTAAAAATCCAATTTGGAAAATTTGGGAAAGTTTTTCAGCAAACCACATGACTGAGGAAAACAGGTGCAAAAACGTGAGCAGGTTTCACTGCTGCGTCTAAATTTATTAGAAAAGGTTTAATTAATTTCAACAGTGGTTTTCTATTTGTGAATTTCCCACAAAGCCAAGATTTGTGGAGAGAATAAACGATAGTTGCCCTTTAAACAGATTCTCCCACCTGAGCCGTGGATCTCTGCAGCTTCTCCAGAGTTACCGACTCGACTGCTTCTCTGAGTAATCTTCTCCTTTTCTGATCAGTCTAAGTGAATTTCTTGGTCTCCATGATGTTATTTATTCAATAATGTTCTCTCACAGAATAGCTTGATTTATATTTAGATGAAACTACGCGCGTCTACTTTATAAGCAGGTGACTTCTGAAGGCAAATGTTTGCACTGGATTTCATTTCAAGGTACCAATATGAAAGTGAATGAATATAGAAGCTTTTCAGATTTTTATGAGTAAAATGCTCTAAAAACATCTTTCACTTCAAATTTATGCAATACTTTGTGTTGCTCCACTAAATAAAATCCCAGTAAATACATTAGTCATATACTGCTTTTGCAAGTTAGTGTATACATCCAAGACACATTTAAATAATGTTAAATAATATATCATTCTAAAATAACATCTTCCCTGAGCCACCTCAAAACACCTCAGTTATGTTTCTAACTTTTCTCTTAGCAAAATTATCACTATGAAGCATAATGCCTGCTGAGAAACTGCAAATAATAAAAAAAAAAGAATAAAATTTTTCACTGCCATCAACAGATCATTCTAAAAATGAGCAGTTGTCTTACTCTGCTAATAAATATACCGTATTTTCCGGACTATAAGTCGCTCCGGAGTATAAGTCGCACCAGCCATAAAATGCATAATAAAGAAGAAAAATCCATATATAAGTCACACCGGAGTATAAGTCGCATTTTTGAGGGAAATTTATTTGATAAAATCCAACACCAAGAACAGACATGTCATCTTGAAAGGCAAT